>CAICTM010000907.1:0-43126 GCA_903772945.1 Seminavis robusta | reverse complement strand
GTGATACGACTAGGTTGCGGTAGTAATCCACGATCTCTTCACGATCCTAAAACGGACGCGTGGAAGGTTGTCTAGCCTAGATTAGTAGCGTGGAAGTACTCCACGCTGGCTAAATCTAGAGCGATGTTTCATCATCAACCTAGTAGACTAGCGCGGTCATTGTGAACCCTGTCTCAAATGACTATTACAGAGAGACTCAGTCATGAGTCGAACTCAAAACCTATCTAGGATCGAGTCGCGAATAAGGCTAAGAGCCGTGTATTGCATTCGCCCCCTGACAAGGGTCACAGAAGGCGACACAGTCGGACAAGGAGAACAATATGATTTAAAGTGCGGGGCACTCTCATGAGATTGGATGTAGACATGTGCGTCGCACGATGGAATCCTACAAGGGGATCAGGCCTTGTATGGGTGTTAATACCTTATGTTCCAATCTGGTAGACTGTGCCGCCGTTGGCGGTAGCATGTTGGAGCCGTACAGTGCCGTTTTTATTGACTCGGTCTATAGTTTAAGGACCTTTGTACTTTGGCTGACCGTACTTGCGGTGCTAATACTGTTGAATCATCCGGTATCGTTGACATTGTATTGATGAGGGACACGCGTCATCAAACTTCATAGTCTCCCGTGGGAGCCAGATCTACGATCCCTTGATGATATCTCTCTCGTTGATTAGTTTTCATAGCTTTCTAATCTCTCTCATTAACTTTCATTCTCTCAAACTCAAAACACTCGAAAGATCTTTACACTAGCTTTTAGACGTAGTGCACTTGTGTATGCTTAGATGAGTGCACTGAGTTAGTACAATCGCTGGAAAGTATCTCGTGAAGTTAAGTCCGTTGTTTTTCGTTTTAACCGGGGGATTTTTGTCTTCACTTCACAATAGCACTGTTGACTCGTATCAACCTATCTCGCTCAATTTTTTGGAGTTAGAAGCTTGCAGTGATATCAGAGTGCGGTAGAGGTCTCTATCGATCGATGTATGGTACCTTTGCTTGCAACGCCTGTGTCAAGACCTATCTTGATCCCCGTTCAATGGCTTCTGCTCGTCGTGATGTGATGGATTAAAATCTCGCGCGATGACACGATGACGTAATCCGCTTCAACCGATGAATAACAGCCGGATTTCCTTGCTTCCAGCGGACAATCGTGTAGCTTGTTCTCCTTGATCAGCTGGTGTACGTAGATTTCTCCAGTTCCGGCCGGAAACTGTACGATCGATCGTGACTCCGAATGGGATTGAGATGGGAATTCCTGCGCACGCACCTCAATCTGTTAGAGCTGTTTCGATGCTCTTATAGTGTGGATAAAGCCCTGATTCTGCGCACCTCTTCTGTGTTGCAGTGTTAACTCACTTCAAGTCAATTGAACTGATGTCTTTGACTTGGTTTACCTGATATCGATCTCGAGATCGGTTAGTAGTAACTCGAGATGGCCTTTTGCTTTTCAGTGTTGTTTGCTAGTAATACTGCAGCTTATTGGGGAGTAATTTGGTTTTAGATTAAGCTGAAAAGCAAAAGTGAGGATTTTCTGGTGGTGCATAGCAATTCTTTGATTGAATTGGATATAAGGACCCCGCCCCCGTAACACTTTAGACCTAAAACTCCCTTGGTTCCTTGCATCATGAATTTGCATGCGAACCGGACTAGATGTTTAATACACGAGTCAATAGTAAAGAGGTGTCAGGTATATTTCCTCCAACATGCGGGTGGGAGGAGCGGGGGTTAGGTTGCGGGCAGTAGGCTTCTTGACCTTCTTCTTCTCAGCAACTTTGAGAGGCGTGAAGTATTGCTCTTGGGAGAAGCCACCAACCTCCGAGTAATCAGAGCTGGAATCGGTCATATCCAAGATGTTGACGCTAGAGTCCAAGCCTGTGGTAAGAAACTCTACTTCCTGTTCCATGCCGTACTTGTCCGTTCCTTCATCGTCCGTTCCTTCATCAGCTGACAATTCCTCCGAATATTCCGACAGACTTTCGGCCGTGGGGGAAGGGATGGCTGCGACAGCGGCAACTTCTGTGGCGAATGGCTCGGCAACAGCAACGGTTAGAAGAACTTGAGTAGCCTCCGCTTCTTCCTCTTCTTCATTATCCTGGAAGCGAATGGTGAAGCTCGACATGTCTCCGTTGATGGTGAAGTTGATCGACTTGCCGGTATCCTTGTTGATGGCGTCCGCCATGAAGGAGAATTGTTCAATGGAGTAGCGACCTAACATGATGCTTGTTGCTTGTTGTTGATTCTAAGCGATTGCGAGTTGTGAGCTGCAGGCAGGCAGTTGTGAGCTGCGTCTGAACAACAAACAAGATACAACAAACAAGATCCACTCCACGTTCCCTCGGTTTTGAGGAGAAGCCGCGCACTCCACTCGGAACCGAGGAAGCTTCTTTGGTTCAAAGGATACAAAGAAAGAGGTGAGTGCCAATGATTGGCGCCTCCGCCTTACGTGAAAGGTCTTGTTT
The DNA here is from genome assembly GCA_903772945.1 of Seminavis robusta. Lineage (NCBI taxonomy): Eukaryota > Bacillariophyta > Bacillariophyceae > Naviculales > Naviculaceae > Seminavis > Seminavis robusta. The sequence continues at coordinate 40,670 of CAICTM010000907.1, read as the reverse complement.
GAATCGTTCAATTGAATCTGCATTGGCTTCCGGCGCTTTCTTTCTTCCATGTTGCCTCATTCTGTCGTCCACTTTTGCCCCACAATTTCCAATCATGTTGAACCAATCCATCGATCGAGTTCTCTCCTTCTTTCTTGCTGCCCGTTCGTGGTGCCAATGGGCTGCCCATGGTGGGCGCTCGGCTGTGGATCATGTCAACTCATCTTTTCTTTTTCTTGTTGGTTTTGTCCATTCGGTTTGTGGCCGCATGATTGGACATTGCGTCAATTGGGAAACTCTATTTTCGTTCAGCAGTGACGAGGCCGATGACATTTCCATGGTGATCCGTGTCACTACTACCATCGGATATGACAAGCGTGTGCAAGGATGCATGACAGTTCAACAGTTTGGAAGGACTACTGCAATACACGGCTCTTAGCCTTATTCGCGACTCGATCCTAGATAGGGTTTGAGTTCGACTCATGACTGAGTCTTTCGTGAATAGTCATTGAGACAGGTTCTCTCATATACCGCTAGTATACTAGGTCGATGGTGAAACATCGCTAGATATTTAGCTGGCGTGGAGAGATTCCACGCTACTAGATAAATGCTAGACGAATCTTCCACGCGTTCCGTTTTTGGGATCGTGGAGTGAGTAGGATTGCACCGCAAACTACTCTATCAACTTAAAGTCTCCCCGGGATTTCAATCTACGTCTTTGATGTGTGATCTCTCTCGTTTGATTTAGTTTTTTGCATAGCTTTCTAATCCTCTCATAACTTCATTCTCTCAAACTCAAAACACTCGAAAGATCTTTACACTAGCTTTAGCGTAGTGCATTTTGTTAACAAAACAATAGCTTTCAGCTACCCTCAAACTATTCCTCACCATGAAATTCCAAAGACGCGTACAACAGCAGTTTCGAGTCTAAGCTGCGCGACAAAACCAATCCTTCATCTCTCATCGACCGCGACGATGAATGCGAAATCGGCGATTCTCGATCCACCACCTACAAACTTCGCAACCTGTTCCAGCAGATGCGACAGCGCAGCTTCCTAGCAGATTGCTTCGGACAGTCGCCAAATGTTGACACTTGCTATAGGTCCAAAAATCATCAATTGATCAAGACTCCAACGTCAAGACCATCAATGGGCTGGACGTATTGAGAAGGTCTTCTGGGTCGCCATTGCTACGCTGAAGACAAACATAACCTCTCAAGGAATGACTTCTACTCTGCAAGAGCAGTTAAGAATCTAGCGTGCAGGCCAACGTGAAATACGTTGGAATGCCTTGGCCAGATTGAGTCAACGGATTCCTCCACGCGACGTGCCGTAAGTGGCGGTGAAGACGAAGCCGCTTTCCAAGTAGTTTCCAGGCTGCCTGGAAAGAGCAGCTCAGCTGCTTGGACGACGTGACTCTTACGTTTGGCATAAATGCTTGTGTCGAAGCGGTCTGTCCTACAAGGCTCTTGAAAGCAGAAACGTTCATGCCGCAAGATGCGTAGCCCGCCGATATGTACTCGGCTTATTCAAAAACTCAGTCGGATGAATGCCATGAACTTCCTCGTCTACACCTTTTGGACCCAACCAAACGTTGAACCATGACAAGTCATTGACATTGTTTTTCATGGAATTCCAACGCTCGTGGATGAAGAAGATGGACGAACACGACTTCGATCCTTTCTCAGCTCCTATCGGAGAAACCAATGGATCTGCGAACGCATGGAATCCTCCGAGACTTTGACAAGGGCGGTATGCCAAGCAAGCTCCTTCGAAAGAAGAACAACAGCAAGAAGTACAAGTCTACTCGCAAACGACCACCTTCCAAGACGAAGAAAAATGTGCGACTACACGAGTCAGCACTCACAAAACTGCTACTGCATGACTCTAAAAACTAAGGCCAATCTCAGTCCTCGTCTGACAACGATAACAAGCCAGCTACAACAAGAACAAGACTTGAAACGCAAGTCGACGACGCCAAGTCCAACACAAGAAGGAACTTTCTGTCCTCATGAAGAAAGTTTTCCAACGCTGCGGTCAGGCTGATCGCAAGAAGAAAAGCGAATGCAACCATGTTGTCCAAACGCAAGTCAGAAGACTCTGACAACGAGGACGACTCCTCTGTTGATCCATCAACATGATGGACAAGAAATGGCTGCCGTTGACAAGGCGCTTGCCGAATTCGCTTCAATCATTCGGATGGAGAGATCTCGTCTGAGGATTAGGCCAGGATATGATTCAACGGAACCATGTTCCGATTTCCCATACCAAAGTGATGAAGATATCTCACTAATAGTAAACAAGATTTGTTTCAACTAATGAAGTCTACGGCAAATTAGATATTGCCTAGCAACTACTCAACTAGACTCTGACGATCTGTTCAGCATCGTTAACTTCGTCATGGCCAATCAACTCATCAACGTCGCAAGACAAGAGACCTCAAAACTATCGTCTATGTTAATTTAACAGACGGGAGAAAGGAAACAAAAACCCGTTACACTCTGTTGTCTTACTGGTACAGGAGCATCCGGAACTTTAATTACTCAAACTCATGCTAAGAGTTTAATCATGAAGAATCATGGGGGCGTCCAAACATTAGGATTGCTTCTGTAAAAGAATGAAACCCCGCACGAAGTGTAAGGCACACTCATGATTCCCGAGTTCCCGAAGATAGAATTATCGATGGAATTTACACGTCACCAAAACTTGGGGGCGCAGACATGATCATAGGTCAAGACACTCTCTCCGACCTAGAATCAAACTGACATGATCATAGGTCAAGACACTCTCTCGACTAAGAATCAGTTTGATTTCACTACATGTCAATGGAGTGGAAAAGCTATTTTTCCTGCGAAAGATGGCAATAACGATGGAGAAGAGAACTTTCCATTCTGATCTGCAGCTTCAGCGACAATGCAAGTAGTCTCAAGAAGATTCTTGATGCGACATACGAACAAATGACTTAAGGCAGATGGCCAAGTCGAAACCGTTAAATAAGAAGAGCAAGAACTGCCTCATGCCTTCTCAACCAAGTGCTCGACCCAGTCGAGGTACTTGTGGAGAGTTGCAATGGACGACTACGAAGTAGAACTTCGTCCCGACGCTAATCCTATTATACTAGGGCTCACCCTACTCCGTGTCCATACCAACACTCTCAAGACAGAGGTTGAACGTCTCTGCAAGGCAGGAGTACTCAAAGAGATAAACTGTTCCGAGTGGACGGCACCAACTTTTATCATTCCCAAGAAAGACGGATCTGCACAATTCATCTCTGAATTCCGGGAACTGAACAAAAGGATTAAGCGGAAGCCTTATTCTATCCCAAAAATACAGGACATGCTCTTGAATCTAGATGGATTCAAGTACGCTACTAGTCTAGACCTGAACATGGGACACTATCACATCGAGCTGTCACCTCACTCGAAGCAACTCTGTACCATCGTACTCCCGAGGGGAAAGCACGAGTACCAGAGGTTGCCAATGGGCCTATGTAATAGTCCCGACATCTTCCAAAGGAAGATGAAAACACGCATGCATGACTTAGGAAATGTCCGTGCATACATTGATGATCAACTCATCCTAACTGACGACGATCTGGTGGATCACGTTGAATAGTTAGATGAATTTTTCCAAAGACTTCAAGAAGTCGGATTTAAAATCAACACTACCAAGGCCTTCCTCGAAAGGAAGAACTTGAGTATCTAGACCATTGGACTACTCGAGAAGGAATCCAACCTTTAACTAAAGGACAATAGATGCGATCCAGCTATCGCTCCTCCTACGAACAGGAAGGAACTTCGTGGATTCATTGGACCAATGAACTACCAAGGTCTGCTCCAAGACAGCAGACGAAGTAACCATCGTTCTAAAACAGACGTGGGTTACCCAGTATCCATGACCGGCCGAGGTTGTCATGGACAGAGAACGTGAGTCCCGCGCAGAGGTCGAGAAGACTCTCCGGGATGAACATGGACTTCGTCGCAAGTTCACGCGCGTCAATCGTGACAAGATTCACAACATCCGTTTCGAAGCAAACTGGAAATACATCAAGGAACGTCGCCAACGACTTATCCAGAAAAACAACGATAGGGAGAACGCGACACGTGTCCCTCATCAACACAATGTCAACGATACTATGATGATTCATCAGTATCAGAACCGCTAGTACGGTCAGCCAAAGCACAAAGGTCCTTACCACACAGACCGAGTCAATAACAATGGCACTGTACGGCTCCGACATGCTACCGCCAATAGCGGCACAGTCTACGAGACTTGGAACATAATGTATTTACACCCATACAAGGCCTGATCCCCTTGTAGGATTGCCATCGTGCGACGCACATGTCTACATCCAATCTCCGGAGAGTGCCCCGCACTTTAATTCATATGTTCTCCTTGTCCGACTGATGTCGTGCCTTCCGTGACCCTTGTCAGGGGGCGAAAATGCACTACGCTAAAAGCTAGTGTAAAGATCTTTCGAGTGTTTTGAGTTTGAGAGAATGAAAGTTATGAGAGGATTAGAAAGCTATGAAAACTAATCAATGAGAGAGATCCACAATCAAAGGATCGTAGATCTGAACTCTTCCGGGAGACTGTAGAGTGTGATAGAGTAGGTTGCGGTAGCAATCCTACTCACTCCACGATCCAAAAACGGAACGCGTGGAAGATTCGTCTAGCATTTATCTAGTAGCGTGGAATCTCTCCACGCCAGCTAAATATCTAGCGCGATGTTTCACCATCGACCTAGTATGACTAGCGGTCATGAGAACCCTGTCTCAATGACTATTCACGAAAGACTCAGTCATGAGTCGAACTCAAACCCTATCTAGGATCGAGTCGCGAATAAGGCTAAGAGCCGTGTATTGCACTACTCTATTCCGAGTTTTGATCGACGGCCATGAGATTGTCGACGGAGCAGGTGGAAACCAGCCTGGTGCGAGGATCCAAGGAGCAGTTTATCTTCCAGAGAGCCTCAACTGGGATCCATTGTTCAAGAAAGTGAAGAGTTCCAATACTACATCCATCCGTGGTCGATGTGCCTATGTGAAGTTTGGACCAAACATCTCTGGTGTCTCCGCTCTCCAGGCCACTTTGATCCACAGCAACAGCAACAAGAGTGCAGATGCGAAGCGAGTGTTTGCTGCCTTAGAAGACTGCATCAAGAAAGCGGCTGAGGTTGTCAACAACGTCTCTCAATCCAACAACAACTTCCATTTGTAGTCGACAATGCTGTTATCCGCGGCTTGGATGCAGTTTTGTACTGTTTTACTATAGGATCGCCAATCCACGGATGGAATATCCTCACCTCGGATTTGGCTCAATCCGCAAAATGTGAGCGGCCACTACACAATGACAATGGCAGCTATACCCAAAGGGATTGTTTTTTCTTACTCTCCTAACTATAAAGATCAAAAGCTATAATAGTGATAGCCTCAATATTAGCTATAGTTATGATGCTAGACAGCTTCAAAGTAAGCACGGATATCCGAGGTATTCGCGGATCCTTGGAGGCAGCCCTCTATGAGGCACTGGGGACGAAGGCTTAACCACAATATTCTTCTAAATCCACAGCTGATTTTGTCCTCTAAGTATCTTTCGATCTTTTTGCAACAATGTTATCTTTTCTCGCACTCTTCTTGTCTTCTGCGTCGTTTTATCCGACATCTCACCAAAGGTACCGGTAGCATCCCAATCCGTATCAGATCCTCCTGTATGAAGTTGTTGTTTTGGACGCGTTTATGAATAATGGATCCAGAGGGTGCCGTATTTGCGAAGGAAACTCTTGTTGGTTCTTGTGGCACTTGTCGGTATGGAGTCAGTGCCATGCAAGGCCACAGAGATTCCATGGAAGACGCCCATATTGCCACCGCGACAATGCTGCCTCCAAACCATGGCCTTTTTGTTGTTTTGGATGGCCATGGAGGCGACGAAGCGTCCGAGTTTGCCAGTGAGGAGTTAGCCAGAATCTTGAGTGATGACCCAAACTTTGTAGCCTACACTCAAAGAATACAAGGGAACAACAAACAGATGAAAAATAAAAACAAGATGATGAAGGAAACGATAGACCTTCTGGAGAAGGCATTCACTCGCTCCTTTGTCGAAATGGACCGAGAGTTGTACCTGAATATGTGTTATGGGGAAGAAGCAGGTGCCTCTTCGGCTGGAAGTACCGCCGTGGCAACGTTGGTGACGCCAGATCTGCTTGTCTGTGCCAATATTGGAGATTCCAGGTGTGTTTTAGCCTCCAGCTCTACCTCTGCCCCAACGTCTGTGACTCCATGTGCTTTGAGTGAAGATCACACACCAGATTTAGAGGCAGAAGAAAAACGCATTTTAGACGCGGGTGGGAGTATTGAAATGGGACGTGTCGATGGGGAATTGGCAGTATCCAGGGCTTTTGGGGACTTTGAATTAAAAGATATCAACGGCTTGATGATGGACGAGTATGATCCCGATGATCCTGACGATGTGGATCAGCTCTTGGAGTACGCCAAACGACAAAAAGTATCCGCAGTGCCCGAAATTAGAGTTCACCAACGCAATGTCACCACCGATCGCTTTTTGGTATTGGCATGCGATGGAATTTGGGATGTAGCAAGCAACGAAGATTGTGTGGAATGGATTGCTGACATAATATGGCATCAAGGGCAGGATGACATGGGCATCGTATGTGAAAAGTTGCTAGATATTTGCCTGAAACAAGGGAGCAGAGACAACATGACCATCGCCATAGTTTTGTTCGAAGGAGGCCAAAAGTTGCTTGTAAAGTCTGGCAGTGGTCGTGCAACCCGGAAGCGACGCTAACCTTTGAACATGGGATTGCGTTTTGAACATTTTGGGGGGCAGGAACTCCATTTTGAAGATTGGGATCAGTAGAAACATGCATGCATGTTGTTCGAGGTAGAGCTGCAGGGAGGGGTCAACAACATTATCATAGTCGGAGATGAGGTGAATGCCAGCTACCACACAAGAGCTTTCAGCCTTCAATGGATTTCTTCACGGTGGAAAAAGACACGCAAGTTATCTGCATTCTTATAATCAAATTGTTGCTTCGCCTCAAATTATAGATTGGCTGTGAAACCGCTCTTTGGGTGCTTTCATTACTAATAAACAGAAGGAACAATCTTGTTTTCATTTCTACTGATAGGCTACCGGGAAGACTAATCGTTGTAGCTACATCTTGGCATCAACGGAGGCACTTTTAATTTCCATGACTTGACTCACACCCGGGTAAGGAGGCATCTTGGGATGGAGAAGAGAGGTCAGAGCAAGAGAGAGACGTCAGCTTATTCCTGCCCATCTTTCGAGTAACACGTTAATAACGGTAGCAAGATCAACAGCACTTTCTTACCTGGACGCCATACTTTTCAGCCAGTTTGGGAGGAAGGAACCGACCACCAACAAAATGGCGTCCAGGAAAACTCCTGGAACAATGTTTAGGAGTTGTCAGGCTGATCAGAACATCTGGCATGAATCCAGTCTTTGCCACGTCTCCCTCGTCGACGTTCCAACCCGAGGGGACGTCCACACTGATAGTTGAAAGGTTCTTATTGGCGTCTGCTTCCTCCTTTATTTGGGTCAAGATGGTGGCAAACGGTTCTCTTATCGTCCCTGCTTGGAACGAAAACCCAAATATAGCATCCACAATGGCATCATAAGGAGAGTTGCCTTTGCCAGTTGATTCTGGCATTTCCGCGGAGACGGTAATGCCCACATCCTTGCATTGCTGTACCAAGTTGATGAAATGTTGCTTTTTGGATTGTTTGGGATAGACCACATCACACTGGTAGCCAAACATGACCAAATGCCGTGCTGCAACCAATCCATCACCGCCATTGTTTCCTGGTCCACACACCAAGAGTATTCGAGGAGTCTCTGATTGTTGTCGGCGTTCTTCCACTACCTGATAGATGGCTTCGGCACAGGAGAGTCCCGCAAGCTCCATCAGTTGCTCCAACGAGAACCCTGGTTCCGTCATGAGTTCTACATCCAAAGCAGCAGCATCTGCAGCATTCAGATACCCCGTCAAATCGCTGGAAGCAGACGCCATGGTTCGCTTGGTACATGTAGTGGATGGATGAGAATTCGGGCACTGATCTTTGCTACCAAACACGGGCCTAGTAGAAGCCGACCAGAACGTGTAGTAAGACAGAGCAGAAAGAGGCTTGATGGGAGAACGATGTGTCAGGAAGCACCGGGAAGGATGTATCAACGATAACAGTGCTAGCCTTTGCATTACCCTCATCGTGGTTCAACTCATTTCTTGTTTGGAAGTTGAGATGATGTGAGATCTTCCTTTTGGATCTTGGTTGACGAGAAGCCCAAGCAAAAGATACTGCTACAGTACTGTACTGTACCAGTACCAATGAGAATTATGTGTCAACATCCATAAATCTTTCAGTCGAAAGGTGGTTTGTTCATGGAGAGACCACCCACAAATGGTTCCTTCTCTAGCTAGCCCAGCTAGTTCCCACTCCAGGTCCCTCCAGGACCTTCCTCTCCATCTCCACGCACCACTCCTGGTCGCACTCGAGGCCCATGGTCCATCTCCTGGTCCAACTAGCTATATGCTCCAACTACTGTAACTACTGTATGGTCCCAGAAGGGTCCCAAATTTTGGTTCATCGTCAGGTTAACAGTCCCTGTCACTCCAGCCCCCACTCCAGGACCAAGCTCGAGTCTACCTGTATCTCAAGGCCACAGCCCCCGCTCCAAGACCGACCTCTGGTCCCCACTCCAGGAAACAACACCAAGCCCCTCTCCTGGAGCTGCACAAAGGCCATCTATCTCCAGGACCTTGTATTGCCTGAATGAGCGCCGAGATTGAATTTGAAGCTAATTTTATTAAAAAAATCTCGACCTCTGCATGTCAAGAATGCCTCCAAACAGCCTGAAGTCTGACGAGCCAACTCTGCGGCGATGGGTTAGATTTGGAAGGCCCTTGATGAAAAAGGCAGCACTAGCCATGCGGGTCACCATCTGAGGATCCTTCTGCAACAAGAAAATTCGTCTAACTAGCTAGGTAGGCTACAGAAGGTAAAACCGAACGAATGGAACCGATTCGATTCGATTCAATCTCTTTTGTGTATTTGCATGCATCAGTATCATTATTATTTGTATCCAACATACATCGTCATGATGATTGTCGGTTGATCTCGTCTTGTTTGTCTATCGTATCGTATCGTTGGTTCCACGCAATCGAGTAGCTAGTTAGACTCCCAAACTGGCATTGAGTTTTTCGGCGACGGCCAACTGCGTTCTGGTAATGTTGGACAGATATGTGACCATGAGTAAATCTTGTAGGGAGTCGTTGAAGAGTCTATCAAAGACTTCGGGACGGACACGTGGTACGCATGCGAGAGTATCGGCAATTTGTCGTCCAACTTCTGGATCGGGATTGACCTTTCCTTCGACGACGGAATCGACGTATTGCAAGGCCGTGTCGAGTAGACTGTATAGTTTTTCCATGGACACTTGCAGGGCCAAATCCTCCTTTTGTTTTGTAGTAGAGTTGTTGTTGTCGTGTGATTTGGTCATTTGATTGAGACAAATGGTTTCGGGTTCGGTGGATTGCAGGGACAAGCGTACTTCGTGAAAGAGGTTGGCGAGTGGCTCTCCCAGCACCGTGACGGGTGTACTGCGAAACGCTCGAATGGCAATCGAGTCGGTTTGCATTCGCGTATCCACCACCAAATGAACGGGATCTCCTTCGTCGGATTCTCCCGCGTAAAATTCGTGAATGAGAGAGGACGTGTCGGCAATCAAGCCCTTGCCTTCCGAGAGTGCGGCCGAAGCGTACCATCCCACGACGGTTTCCTTGCGATTGGTTCGATTATAGAGTGCCAACATTTGCTTGTTGAAATCTTTGCCAATGGCAACTTCGTCCCCGCGTTCGGCGTGAGGCACGGCAAAGCAGTTGGTCACTTCAATCTAATGATTATAATACATTGCAAGCCAAACAAGGAAGAATGAGTGTGAGAGAGAGCCACTTTAGCCAGAACACTCCATTCTTGGTTTTGACATAACATGACCTACTTTATCACCATCCCTTCGTCCCAGCAAAGTCCCAATGACTCGTCCATCGGTTTCTTGTCTCCTGGTGTGATGGTCCAATACATGCAACAAGACCAAGGGATGGACCACCAAGTGAGATACCACTTCGGGGTCGTCCTCGAGCAACAGGGCTGGAATAGACCCAGAGGAAGAGAATGCTGTTTGGGATGCCATGTTTTGTTGATTGCTATAAGATAAGAGTAACGAAGGTCTCGTAGCTAGAGTTATCTTCAGACCAAGAAGGTTATCACAAATAGATAGCGCTGCTGTGGATGTGGGTTGCCGATGGATGGAGGCCATGGTCGCACGTTTCACGTGGACGGCTCGCAAAGGGTTGGGTGGACCTGAAGTGAACGGAGAACAAACAGACGCATTGTTGTCAGTCACGGACTTCGCGTGTTTGCAACAAAGATCTTCAGCACTTGACTTTCATTCTTCATTGACGCAATTTCCGCCATTGCTTTTTGACATGACAATGACGACCACGACGAAGATACACCCGTTGGTTCGAGATTTGTACAAACGAGCCCTCATGGTGGGACGGGACTATCCACAAGGATTGGATTATGTGAGGGAAAAGTGGAAGACGGCTCTGCGAGATCCCAACAATTGTCCTTCCTGGTATTCATCGTCATCATCATCGATATCCAATACTACGTGTAGTAATGTTGAGACCGAGGCCCTCAAGGAGCGAGAAATGCGTCGTGCCGTGGCCAAAGGACGATTCATGATTCGAGAAATGGTGGGAGTCATTCAACTCAAAAAGTATAGAACCATGAAACGACGATATGCAAGTGACGACCGGTACGAGGATACTGCAGTACCGGTACTGCAAAGAGCCATGGAAAATCTGGAAGAAGAAAAGGTTCCGTGACTGTGAGCACAAATAATAAATCAATCCTCTCATGAGTGGATTCCACATCGCTCACTCGAAAATTTCGACAACCAGATGTACGCTGCCCAGCAAGAAAGAAGACGCACTCGACTACGATGCCAGATTGACCGCCGTCAAAGTCTCGTGGCTTGTCCAAACAGATTCTTCAATGGTCAATCCACCGGCAACGACAGGCAATCGAACGGAGTAAAATTGTTGGATGCACTTTTCAATAATCTCACCTGGACGATGATCACATCCAAGTGATAGTAGGCTCCGGCAACTGTCGAACAATCAACCCAGCCAACAGAAGATTCGGGGCTGCAATAATAATAGCAGCAGCTTCCGCAGACCTACTTGAAACGCAATCAATTGCCGCGAAAAGGGAGTTGTTGTCTTCACCACTGAAGAATGTAAATCAAAATTTCTCAACTAATAAATTTTTAAGCAGAAGTCTAGCGAAGATGTTGCTTCGTTCAATCGTGATATCAGACAGTTATTCGGCTGTGGCGCATGGAAGGTTGGCTCGAGGTGACGCAAGACGTTCACAGACAAATCTAGCGCAAGGTAGCCTCTGTATGCTCATATTCCTCCTCATCCTCTGGCACTGTATTGGGTTGCCGTGTCAGTGCCAGGACTCGCTCCCAGGTACGTCCCTTGGGATTCATGTTTCGAGGCGATGTTGCTACGAGCTGTGGAATGGGAAGAAAGACCATGCGATTGTTGCAAAGACCCACACTGAATCCTGTAAAGCCTGCCATGGCACCATGGACGGCATTTTGGCCCAGTTGCATACAGTAGAGGGAATCCGCAGCATTGGCCGGAACAGATCGCACAATGTAGGAAGGATCAATGTACTTGACCGTGGCCACTTCTCCCTTCTTTTTAAAGTACCCTTCCACCTCCTTCTTCATGAATTCACCAATCTTGGGGAGTTTCTTGTTGCCGCTGGCATCTGTTTCGGCCGAGGTTCCCAACAACTCTTCTCCAGCTCCTTCCGCAACTACCACCACGGCATAGCCCTGTTGCTTGACACGACGCCACAAATGAGGCAAGCATCCATCCTTGCCTTCTAGCACCAGTGGCACTTCTGGAACCAAACAAAGATCCACATCCCCTGATGCCATGGTGGCGTGGGCTGCAATGAAACCAGCAGAGCGTCCCATTAATTTCACAATGCCAATGCCTGTCAGTCAACAGAACATGTGGTATGGTAGCAGCAAGTTGTTGGTCAGTATATGGTGGTTGTTGGCAAAGGTGCTGAACATGGATCAATATTGTGGAGTTTTCTCACCATTGGGCAAATTGCAGACAGCTTCTGTTTTGGCAGACCGGATGGCAACTTGGGCAGCCTCCACAGCACTTGCAAATCCAAATGTGTGGTCAATGTGGTCAATGTCCTATCCAGTTTGGATCATGAGAGATAAAACGCATTTGCATTAGACATTGCTGGTCAAGTACCAACACATTGGAACAACTATCTGAACGTACATTATCGATAGTCTTGGAATGGATAGGCAGAGATCATCAAACATAGCATTTGCATTATTGAGACGTTGCGGGTCAACTAGGTGACACTACTACAGTGCGTGTCCAACTCATTATTTACCTTTGGAATTCCAGCAACTGCAACATTGAGGCCCTGAACAATAAAGGGAGGAAAAATTGCATATTTGGTGGTGATGTGAGACGATTTCCATTTTCAGCCAAAAGCCTCATTTACGAGAAATAAATGTCACTCACATGTTCCATGCATCCTTCATGAATGCGAAAGGCCCCTCGATGGGTTCCATCACCTCCAATTACGTACAATTGGTTGACATCATATTTCTTCAAAAATGCCAGAATAGCCTCCAAATCAAATCCTCCTCGCGAAGACCCCAAAACGGTGCCTCCACTGTGATGAATATCTTCCACCAATTCCGGTGTCAATTCAAGAGGTTGCATGTGTGGCTCTGTGGCAGAGAATCCGTGATATCCAGCCTGAATTCCATAAACCTTGCCTCCAATTCCATACAACTGATGCAATGTCTTGGTGATTTCTCGAATGCAGTTGTTGAGTCCAGGACAGAGTCCGCCACAAGTCACAATGGCAGCATTGACTTGACGGGGATCAAAGTGCAGGTGTCGCCTAGGTCCAGCTCGCACATAAGCCACCGAGTGAACTGCCATGTTGGGCTTTCGAATAATTTTGCCCAAAATACATTCATGATTGGTAATCAACTTGTTGTAGTCTGTAATCTGAAATCCTTTGCCAGTGGAAAAGGATCCCCTCTTTCCAGCAGCAGGAGTGCCATCATCGCCATCGGCAGTGTCGTTCGTCCCATCAGATACCTTTCGCAGCATGGGACTCCTCGTCCTGAGCGGGGCGTCCGACACTCTCATTTTGTTTTCCAGTTTGGTACCAGGAAATCTCTTTTTCAAGTCTTCCACTTCCCACAAGTAGACCTGATCGATGCGGACATCAATCAACTCCCCTGAGGCAGGTTCCCCTGCTTCTTTTCGGATCTGCATGGTCTTTTCCCGGATCATCTTATTGCGTTGGTAGCTCTCATACTGACGTTGTTGGTGCTTATTCATTTCGGTTCGCTTTGTCACATAATGGGTCACCAAGGCAGTGGCAGTCACCGCGACCAAACCTGTCACGGCAGCTGTGACGGCCACAGCTGAGGTACTGTGGCTGCTGGAAGACGTCGACATGCTAGGATGGTTGAGAGTATTGTTACCAGTATCAGTATTGGTTGTGGAAGGAAGGAAGGAAGGAAGGAAGAAAGATAGAGATACCTTTGCCTCGTTTTGGGAAAGAAGATGGGATGAATCAGAACGCGATCTTACGCGATCTTTCGTGCTCTTCTTTATAAGCCTGTTAAACGGCTTAAAACTGGAACACAATCGGAGGACTTCTCACTTCTTTTTAAGATTTCAGAAGACAGACTCTGCAGCAGACCCTCAATCATTCACCTAGACTACCGATACCGTTTGAACATATTTATGCCACCATGAGACGACACAATCCATACCAAACACTAGTATCGCTGATCCTATTGTTCGTTTGGATCCCAGGCGTGTCAAGCCTGTATACCGGTGGCACACGAGGAGGTGGCCATCACAAGAATCAGGAAGATGATCGACCGAACATGAACGGAGACTATGTCTTGTCTTCTACGCCCCATGCCAACAATACGCAAAAGCTATTCCCCACTCATTTCAAGGACTATCCCGACATTGCCACAGAATCGTTTGATGTCTACAGTCCGATCATCTCGCAGCTTTATTCGCAAGTTTTTTGGAAGGGACTGCCACCCGTGAAATTACCCCAGCACATTGCATCGAAATACAAGGGACAAGTCATGGCAGTGATTGGATTTGAACTTGATCAAGTACGCATCGACAAAGATGGAAAGGAACGATCTGTTCCGATGAATGCAGTGTACAATCATCATTTTGAAGCCACCATGATTGGAGGAGACAAGACGACGCGATTTGAGTTGGTATCTCCCAAGGATTCCAGAATAGTTGCACAACAACAGCGACGACAACGCATGGGACATGGCATTCCACCACATCAGCCCTATTGGTTGGTTGTCGACACTACTACAGAAAGCGACATGACTTCCACAGGAGGAGAGAAACGAGAACAACAATCGATGATTCCCACACAACAAGCTTTTACAGGAGCCAATGGAGGCGAAGTGCGCAAGTCGTTTCATGGATACCCACCTGGATTTGCCCAACTCATTGCCAGTCCCAAAGCCATTCAAATTACTCCCATGCAAATTGATACGTGGAATCGAGATGCCATGGATTTGGACAATAATTTCACACGGTTTGTCCCAGGACCATTGCCACGAAATTCATTGGCACCAAAGAACAAGAATGTCACCTACAGCGGATTATTGGAATGTCCCGTCACGACTCGCATCCAAAAACATCTTCCTCCACAAGGATACCTTCCTCTAGCCAAAGGGAGCTGCGAGAATCTTGTGATTACCAGCCCGGACGATTGTTTCCAGGCCGTGACGAAAATGGTACGAGAGAGCGACAACCAAACCCAAATTCATACAGTCTCGGGCCAAGACGATCCAAGCAGACCCAAGGGATGTAGTATGCGCGTTGTATCTGTGCCTCCTATTCCAGACTATGACGACGAGCAACGAGTGATTGAAGCATTCTATAACAATGCGTCGGAAACAACCGTCGAATGCGGATCTCGCAATGCAGACCAACTCTACAGTGCCGCTGCCAATTCGTTGGTAGAGGTATCCGTCATGATTGATACAGCCAAAGATCTGGTCACAATTTCCCTCAAAGGGCCAGCCTATCGTTGGTTTGGTGTGGGCTTTGGGGCGCGCAAGATGAAGGATCAACCCTGGACCATTGTTGTGGAGGGCGGACAAGGCGGTGCCGTGACGGAACGCAAGTTGGAGGATCACGCGGGTGGCACACTCATCACACCTTCCACTATTACGGTCAAGTCCAGTACGACTTGTCAGGATGGCACCAAGACTGTCATTGTGACACGGCCCATCCAAGGCCAGTACTTTAATTTTGATGCCCACGTCAACAACACCGCAACGATTGACTTTATCAATGCTGTTGGATCATCAAAACAGTTTGGTTATCACGAAAACAAGGCTGCAAGCTCCATGCTCGTATTGCCAGTGACGACTGCACGAGACGACAACAACAACATGGGAGGCGTTTGCATGTGTCAAAAGGATCCACCGCCGTTTGGAGCTGCCACGGGCGGGTCATTGGAATATCATCCCGTCAAGGGGCAACCGGGAGAACGGGGAGTTGCAGGGAGCGTCCAATTGGACAACAAGTGCGAGCCATATCCCCACACGGATTTGTTGGAACAAAAGAATCCTACTTGTGACATTCGGACCTATGTTGGCGGCCAAACCGCGTGCCATCATATGTGGAGTCTACTCGATGCCGACCAAGACATTCCTTGGGCAGACCAACCCCTGGAGTATCGTCTCAAATTTCGATTCTGGGTTCAACCCTACGACGCATCGTATCACACCAATGTCCACATGACGCGCCACGGGATTGGCAGTCCTGTGGAGTACGATGTCCCAAAATGCGAGGACGGAATCCCTGGTTGTTCCCTGGAAGTAGACCACAAAACCAACCGAGAACGTTGGGTTCACACCATTCGAGGGACGATCCATGTGGAGGGAAGAATTGTGGCAGCGCACTTTCATTGCCATGCTCCCACGTGCATCATGATGGCAATGTATCTTTGTGACGACGACAATGATGAAAGGCCGTGTGACGAAACCTCTGCAACGCTCTTGTGTGAGGAACATGCCGTGCGGCAGCATGGCGAGCCAGGGCAACGTTTCAATGAGCCCGACTTTATCTATCAGCCACCGTGCTTGTTTGGATCCTCAAAGTACGGGTTGGAACCGCCCATAGAAATGACAGGCCGCACGCTGTTTGTCAAAAAGACAGCTGATGCAACTTATGGGCATCATGGCGAAATGGCATGGGCGCAAATGGCCATGGCAAAGTAAGAACGAACGAAAAGTCTAGCATTCGCTGGAAGGTGATAGATCAGCATGACCAACGGTACCACGATATCTGGTAGTACCGTCTAACCCATCCAAGTTCCCATGTCTTTTACAAAAGATGGGCCGCGACGAACCTTCGAAGAAAGGGTTGCGGGAGAAGGGATGGACCGAGTCTAGTAGAGTGGCAGTCATCCCTGCAGCTGCGGCTATTCCTTGCAGTCAGTACCGTATCGATAGCTGGGAGTTCGAGTGAGTCAGATTCGAGTGCCTTGGATGGCACAGGCGTCATTTGCTGTCCACATCGGATTTTTGAGTGCTTTTTCGCAGCAATGCGAGTACCTATGTCGGCATCTGGGTCGCTCCCCGGACAGGTCGTCTTCTCCACGACCATCACAACCAACCCGCAGTCAAGGGGCTTCGAACTCATCAGTCCCCTAGCCAGCTCCAGGAACAGTAAAACAGATATGAATGTACGACTTAGAGCAACGAACACAGACTCAATAGTTGTCCCTTTATTAGAAGACTGTCATTCTTTCTCTGCTTGACGCACATGCAACCTAGTTTGCACCTCGCGGATTGATCACCAAACATCTTGTCCAGGAGAGTACCTGTGGTTTCAACTTTCTTTTCCGCACTTGCAATTATTACCTGGCCTTGAAAACAATTTTCAAGCCTGGTTTGGCTTTCATGGTGACAAAGTTGGTGAATGTGTGCTCCACATCACGCTGGGATGGAGCAATCTCCACCCTGACAGCACGCACCATTTGGGCCACAATCATCTTGGCCTCATAGGTGGCAAACTTGTACCCAATGCAGTTGTGGCCACCAGCACCAAATGGCAAAAATGTGAAGTTTCTAGAATCCATGCCACCACTACCTGCATCACCACCTCCCAACCATCGTTCCGGCTTGAAGATTTCTGGTTCCGGCCAATACTTGGGGTTCCGGTGGAGGAGGAGCACGGGCAGCATCAAATTGGTGTCCTTGGGAATTTTGTAGCCTGCGATTGTTTCTTCATAGCAGTTCCGGCGGACCACCATTCCCACAGGTGGGTACATGCGCAGCACCTCATTCAGGAATGCTGACAAGTACTCCATGTTTTCTGCTTCTTCCAAGGTTACATTGCTGTCATCATTGTTGGTGTCCTTGAGGTTCTTTATGACATCTTGAAAGACTTTATCTTGTACATCAGGATGTTTGGCCATGGCGTAAAGTGCCCAGTAACACCATGTTGATGTAGTCTCATGCCCAGCCAATAGAAAAGTCTTCAATTCATCCTTCAATTCTTGGTCTGAGAGAGCATTTTTGCTGTTGGAAGTTGCCTCTGCATCTCTTGCCTGCAACAACAGTCGGAGAAGCGACTTTGACGACGATATGTTGGGCAATGATGATGATGATGCAGACAATACCCCATCTTCTGCCTCTTGCTGGTTCATGTTCTTGGCATTCTGGATGATCCCCTCAACAGTTGAACTAATGGCTGATATGAGGTTGACAGTCTTTGGATTAATGTATGGATCCAGAGAATAAGTGCCAGTCATGAAAAGGACTAAACGCAAGAGACTTGGCTGGAAAAACCCCATGAATGATTTTATGAGAGGATCAGTCAACTCAGGTGACTGAAGACTCTTAGCATCGTTCTTGTCCCCAGCTTGCTTGGCTTCTTGGACTGCCGTGGACCAAGCTTCTATATCCTTGAGGCCACTGGTATCATAGGAGAATCCTGCATCTCCAATGATATCCAAAGTTAGGGCAGAAAGATGAGATGCCAGGTCAATTTCTTGTCCCTCGCCAGCATCCAACCAGCAGCGAATGAATGTTTGAACCTTGGGTGGAACGCTGATGTTCAATGTCTCCTTGAGAAATGATACAGAAAATGCCGGTTGGATGATTCGGCGATGCCTGGCCCATTCCTCTCCCTCCAGAGTGACCAGGCCATAACCTATCACACTGGGAAAGAGGGTGAATGGTTTCTTGAATCTACAATCGTTCTTGGATGCTGGTGCTGTCAGTATTTCCTTTAAAAAAGATGGAGCCATCAATTTTAGAATAGGATAACGCCATGAACAAAAAAGAAAAATCAGCAGATGGGCCGACTAACCTTCAAGATTTCCTTGTCCAAAATCAGCAAGTAGTTCTGGCCTATGATCTGAGAGTAGCGGACAATGCGGGCTTCAGGGCCCACTTCTTCCCACCACTGCTTGTGTGGGACCATGAAAGGTTCTCATCTGATAGCCGGGGTTTGTCCCAACCAGAAGCCACACTTGGGACCCGGAATATGCTGTATGGAGCGCCATTTCAGAAACCGAGGGATCATTCGCAGTAGCCTAAACAGGGCAAAACATAGTGCAAGAGCTCCCAACCAAAGCCATACCATGGTGATGATATGTTGTTGTCAAATATTGAACGAATTTCTGCACTACTGGTATTATCGCTGCTTGTGGCTGGACTGTTTCCTTGCGCGATGTAGGTACCATTGATCTTTCTCGCTTCAAAGATCGAAGATCCACGACTTGGTTGGCGCGGTGTAATTGTTCGGGCCGTGGGTTGGTAAAAGCCAGTGGAGCTTCAGGGCACGAGCAATGGATCCCGGAAAAGCCTCCGAAAGGCGTTCGTCCCGAAGTTTGGGAGCCATGGAGCCTGGTGCCTTGCTTGGACCTTATCTTTTAGCCGCCGCTGTCTGCAACCTACCAACAAGTCAATTTGGCCAGAAAATTTAAACTCTGTGTCAACCAGCCAGACACAGGCGCTTTCACAAGGCAGCAGCCTCCGGTAACCATTGACAAATCAATGAATGGCCAGTGAGAGGTCAATATTCTGCATTTGGAACAAACAGGAAGGAAACCAGCCCTTTCAGAACCTATCAGGAATCCCGCAAACCACCAGCCATGCAATCACTGACACTTACAGAACAACCCATGGCTAGCAGGCAATCCTTGTTCCAACGTACAGACCGGTAGAGTGCGGTCGAGAGTCAATCCAGTGGGCAATCGTCTGCCTCCGCGCCCGAGAAAGGTATGAATCCTACAATATTTTCCGATCTAGTAGACTCCCTTTCCAGACTGCAGGTGTGTAGCTAGCAGTAGTCAGTCAATGCAAAGAACTCTCGGCATAGATATCGCTTCCTTCGGCAGCAGCCCTTTTGCTTGGTGCCCAGACTCCAGACTCTACTAGTAGACTGCTTAGCTTCGCGCCCAATGCCAAGTCCCGCAAGCCTTCAAACGTTAGTGTGACGTTGCAACCACGGACGCCACAAATGCACGAGCCCAACAGCCACAATGATCGACGACCGAAGCGGCGCTGTTCATTGGAGAGTATCATACTGGTACTGTCTACTTCGCTTGACCCAATAGCAAACCACATAGCTAGAAGAGTTGCCACAGTAGAGTAAAGAGAAGAAAGATGGTGGGAATTCGCAGCAGCAAACGCAACGGCAACAAGCTTTCGCTTCCGGACTTTGCCAAGTACATTCCGTTGCGTTTGTCGGCAGAAGAGAGGGCCTTGCTGACCGTAATGGAACAAACGCTGAATGTAAGCGAGTACACGGACAATGTGGATGTGACATCGGCTCGTCGAGGCATCAAGACGCGGCGAATTCTTGATGGGATTTTGGAGGTTTGCCACATGGCCACGGGGTTGGCTGTGTCCAGCGGCAAAGAGCGCGGTCTCTTCAACATGTGTGTAGTGGAGGACAACAATGGAGGCAGCAAATTGCCTTTAGCAGCACTTTCCTTTGGACGCAAGAAAAAATCGAAAAAGGCCAAGAAAAAGAAGAAAACACGACGTGAAAAAGAGGCAGAAGATGACGCTGGAAACAATGACTCTTCGTGGGCGGCGCGAGAGCCACGAGACAATGCTGTCTTGTTCCAAACCATGTTCGAAATCTGCCGTCGCAACAAAGTGCTCAACCCCAGCTCCATGCGGACGACCTATGGCAAGCTCATGTATCTCATGCAGGACTCCCAAAACCCTACTGTCGCCAAGTCTCTGGGATTCTCCCTGCACAAGGATTTGGTCCTGGTGGGTCCTTATTTGGATGCGCGTGGATGCTCAGAGTTGCTGCGAGATGATCGTTTGGAGGGTGCCACACAATACATTTCTTCCCGCAACCATAAAACCGGAAAACAAATAAGCCGTGAAGAAATCGAAGAAATGGTGGAAGAAAAGCGAGCTCTGGCCGATGCTCTCGTCGAGGAATACAAGAGCGACAAAATCACCGCCGAAAACGTCCGTCGTTGCATCGAATCAATTACCGATGCCATTTCCTACGTAGAAAGCAACGTAGCTCCAGTGCAAGCAATGCTGAAGCATTTGGAGGATTATTTTACCCCGGACGAGTTCGAGACTGGGTTCTCCCTCGAACTCAATGGCCGACGAAGCAACTTCAGTTCTTATTCGTCGGGTTATTCACGCTACGGACTCTCTGCGTATTCTTCCAGCCAATCGGAAGGACCAAAGCTCAGTCATAACCATCAGACCCAATACACCTTTGTGTGGCAGTCGCTCCAGCTTTGGTGCAAGGTCATGCGTAACATGCATCGTCTTTGGGTCTGCGCCGATGACGACTTGCTATCTACCTCGAATGCCTACCACCTTCACAATACTGGCCAGGGGCTGAACCGAGTGCAAAGCTGCCCCAAGGTTCGAAAGGTCATGTCAACACTCTTGCACATGACGCAGCAAGAAGCTGGTCAGGCCTGGGTCGGGTTGTCGGTGATTCATCTCGGAGACCGTGATGTTCCCAACGCTCTCATTTTCATCGACAAGTACACACAGATCCCACGCTTTTTGAACCCTCTCGTGTCTTTCTTCCAGTCTGTGCCGGAATTGTGCCAGGATGAGAGAATTGATGCGTACATCAAGAAACAGTTTGGTTCTCATCGAAAACTCATGATGACTGTTCTCTGCGACTACTTCAAGCATGGGTTTGACGGCAGCGGTGATGATGGTGGCTCTTGCATCGATGGACGATTGACTTCTTCGTGGAACTGGACATCGCGCGTAGCAAAAAAGCCGTACTACCATGCGTTGATGTTGTCGGGCTTTCAAGGATTTGACGGAAACTTCAAATGAGCAAAATATTACGAATGATTCAATCGAATCAATCAAGCAAGCAAACGCCAGGAATGAGGCAAGAATGCAAATAGTAATCTGGCGGGTACCAACCGTACGTTTTCCCCCACGAGATGTACAGATGGAAGAAGCACATAAAATAGGATACCGTTAGTTGCTGCACATGACCCTAAACTTGCACCGTGAGTTGCTATCTCGTACTGCTGGTATGGAGGACGAATTGCAGGCACAGTAGAGCTACTATCGGGCCCATCCCTGCGACATAAGTTGCTACCGGTATCTCACAGCCTCTGCGGAAGGGACCGGCATGCCGGTGACAGCAAATTCTTACACAAAATCAACACACCAGATAAAGCTAGACCTCCACTGGCGAGAGTTACGATGTAGTTGTGTTCAAAATACCGTACTCTACGTAGACTGTACAGTCACACTACCGAAAGCAACAATCTATATTACCGCAAGTTCACTCTACCATTCCTGAAGCTGCCTGAGAGAGATCCCCTTGCACTTGGGCGACGCATTGAAAGTCCCCATTATTGTCAGCTTTCCACATTTGAACAGCTCCGGCATCACCACTACTGGCCAAAACTGTTCCTGTCACATTCCACTGGCATCGCCATGCATTTGCCATCAACGTTTGAGCTGATTCTACCTCCAGTTTGTTGTTGTTGATTCCTGTGGGCTTTTTGGTTGTCTTGTTGTTGCCTCCACTGCTTGTTTTCTCGTCCGAGTCGGCGTATGTCCTTGACAACTTGTAAACTCGCAGCTGCTGATCCTCCGCTGCCGCAATATAGTGGAATCGTCGTCCCACATTAGGAGCCCATGCTACATCCAAAACGTGCAGATTGTTTCCACTGGACGGAAGTTGTAACAAGGGTTGCCAAGACCGAGCCGACTCCATGTATCGAAAGATAGATAAATGTGAGCCTCCCACAACCAAAGTAGGTGGCTCAAATCGGCCTGTACACCAGCTCAAACAGGAAACCCCAAGTTGATCTGTTGCCAGAGCGGAAGAAGTTCCTTCTCCTTGTCCATACGCTTGAAGTGTGGCAGCCAAGGGCCATTGACTAAGGTTCATGACATCGACTGCTTCGTAGATGCGAACACAGCCATCCGCTGATCCTGTGGCCAGCTTCAAACCCCAGTGACGAGGGGCAAACTCTAGGCATGTTACGGCCTTGCGTGCCTCTGTCAATTGCGTTTTGACAGTCCACCGGGACGCCAAGGCTGACGATGCTGTTGTATTGGTGGCTCCTGTGGCTGCCGTCGCAGTAGTGGTGATTCCCCCACCAGAAGCCCCAATACCGGTCAGATTGGCCGCTGGAGAGGTCGCTCCAGCGTTGGTACCACTCAAAACAAAATACGGATGCGAGTGATGGGCTCCGTGAGTCCGTTCTTCCCAAATCTTGGCATCGCTATCAGATCCGCTCGTCGCCAAGACGGATCCAAACTCGGGATGTGCCCATGCAATTTTCGTGACATTGCCGCGATGAGCTTGCCATTCTCCAACCTGAGAGCGTCATACCAGTTAGTTGTTTTTGAAATATGATAGAAATTGATAAGGAGATGAGAGCGAGAGAGAAGTGATAAGATTAAATAATTGAGGACAACCAATGAGGGCCCAATGAGATTTCCAATGGGCAAAGAAGAGCAGCACAACAACAACAAAAACTCACCAAATTCCAATCCCCGGTATCTGTCAAATCCCACACACGGACAAAACGATCTCCACTGCAGGTTGCCATTCGGCGACCGTATACATCAAAACTAATATGGTGAATATAATCCATGTGATTGGATACCATCACTTTGCTGCTGTGATGATCGTGCGTGTTGCCTTGGATGTCCATGCCTCCTGGCTGCTGAAACAGTTGCTGCGGCTGAGCCGGTTGGCTGCCCTGAAATGCAATCATGGTGGATCTAGCTAGCTATCTATAGCTGCACAACTGATATTTATGGAGACCCAATGTCGTGATGTCGTGAACCGATTGTTGCGTCTCTGTGCTTCGGTGCTTTGGTTGCATGGCCGCGCTGTGCCATGGCTTTTCAGTGGATCTTTCGTTTTTGGAATATGTTTGGCAAAATTGTAATTTTATAAACGTCAAAATGACAAGATATTTTGACCGCGTATCAACTCAGCCCAGGGCTCAGTCCCAGTCTGGCAACAGATTTCTATGCGCTACGTCCCAGTCTGGCCCATTTTTCAAACGCGCCTTACACAAGATCGATGGTGGATTGCGGAGAGGCGAGAGGAGGGAACATAAAAAAGAGATAGAATCAACAAAAACAAAAACAGCAAACAACACAACAACCAATATGCCCTTTGAAGGATCACTCACCGATTTCTCTGTCCGCCACTTCAGCGGATACATTTGCCTCAAGCCCCAAGTGGGCAATGACCTTAACAAAGTCCACAGCCCCACGGTCATCAACACAGTCTGGAAGAAGTGGGCCATGGCACGCATCACACAACAGAAGCCCCTTGTTGGTATCACAGTTGAAGGTCAGCAATTTTCCGAGGATCCAGTGGTGAAGGTCAATGGGGAGTTGAACTCTTCGCATGATGATTTGAATGATGAGGAGGTGATTGAGACTTTAAAGTCTCTGTTCTGCACCCTGGCCAAGGCCCTCAAACAGACCCAGACCAAGTTCAAGTTCTACGGAGATGACGATAAGTACTCGTGCCAATACAACATCTCCCACTCCAAGAAATCACTTCCTCAATATTGGGGAAGGCTTCGATTATCCAGTTTGTTGGATGACGAAGAACAAGATGAGAACATCGCACAACACATGCAGCTCCCTGGAATGGAACCTCCCAAGGAAGTGAGCCTTGATGACCTGATTGCTTGGTTTAGTCAGATGGGCCCAACAGAGGTTGAATGTTAGGGGGGATTAGCTTATTGGCTTATTAGGGGGGAGCTGCTTGGCAGAACGCCGCTCCATTGCACAGACTCATAAATGAACTTAGAATGACTGTAACATTGAAGAAACTTAGATTGGGTTCCGCTAGAAAAAATGCCGCACTTTCCACGGGTGACCCGACAGAGATTGAAAATTAGCTGGGAATAGCTTGGCAGAACGATGAACAAACTCACAAACAAGGTGGGATAAGCTGTAACATAGAACCATTTGATGAAAACTATGAGTGGGTTCAGGTAGGGATTCTATACATGTACTCTGGTGTAAAGTCCCACCGGGAATATTGGATCGTTACCCTGTTGGGGCCCTTGGATTCTATACTTCTGGTTAGGATTTGGTTGTTAGAGATACTAAGAGGGTTTGTTGTTGTTGCTGTTTCCTGTGGAGGTGAGGTAGGATGTTCCTTCTGCAATCGTGGCAGCTACTTGCCACACTGAGGAGGCATCATTTTCATAGTAGGACCATGTAGCAGATTGCCGGACTTGTGCTCCGCGTTGGGAATTTGGTGACGGCGGTAAAACGGGAACTGGAATGTCTTCTTGCCGTCTGTAACTAGGATACTGACACAATAGGTAGAGTATGATGATTGCATTCAGCCCGAACACACCACCCAAGACAAGCTCGAATATATTATTGTGCTGCCCCACACACATGGATGACATGAGTAGCAGAATGGAAGCCTTTCCAGATGGATGAAAGAGGAGACCAAAATTGTCGCGAAGAAAGGGAGCCTGAACATCTGGTATCCGACTCGCATGTCGTAGGCCAGTATTCAGTATCCAACCATCTGCTGAGCCACCACCATTTGCAGATTGATTCTCATGTTCGAGTTTTTGCTGTTGTCGATGTTGTTTGATGATTTGAGCGATTTCCACTCGCAGTAGGAGGGATGCAAAGAATGCCAGGTAGCAGCCCATTACAAATTTCGCCAAAGCAAAAATGCGAAAAATGGCGACCATAACCTCCAATATAATCACCAGGGAACAAGAAATAATGTTCGACCATTGAAGCGTCTTTAATATTTCGTGCAATGCCATACCCAAAAGTTCACCATGGACCCAATTAGCTTCACCCGTGTTGGGTCGTAGATTAGCGTCACCAAAGCTGCTGTAAACGGCATTTTGATTGTAGTGGGAAATGGTGGGAGTGTAGGAAGAACCGGTTCCTTGCATTGTATCGCGTAGAGGCTGGACGGCATCTTGTTCTTGGTAGGATGGATAAGGAACTGCAGGACCCAGCAACGAGGCCATCTCGCCTCCAGGCGGTGCCGGGGGAGCAGCCGCTGGAGGGGGCGTCTTGGGCTCCAGAGACTGAATTTTGGACCTGCCCATGGTTGCCAAGATTTGCTTGGACAGCACGTCCTACAAACTCAGCCCCAATCAGACTATGGTAGCCTCAATAGAGAGGGAGAAAAAAGCCCTACAAACCTCAGGGCTGCAAAGGACTTGTCTACCTAGGCGCCTTGACCAGCGCTGTGATATCGATGGAAGTACTATAGGCCAGCCTTTGATGTGAACTTTCAGCAAGATGACGGAGTGCAGAAGATACCGTATGATGTCGACAACCCACGAATCCTTGGATCCCTTCATCCCTCGCAGAATGAGGTAATTTTTGGATCCGGAATGAGAAAGCATTATTTGATCTTGGATGCGACTACAAAACGTGACTCAATAAGCTGCATTATTATTATATCATTCCAGGTGGTGCCTCCACGAAAGGCTGAAGGCTTTTCATGGATTGAAGAAGCTATTGAAGGAGGGAATCTGGAAGTTCTGAAATGGGCTCAGCCCGAATGGCTGCCCATGGATACGATTCGGAATGGTGAGAAAAGCTTGCCTCATGCCGCTGAAAGTGGCCCTTGCCTGGCTGCCCCTGTGATGGAGCTACCGGTATAGGTCCCGTACCAGTACGTACCCGGGAAAGGATGCTGAAGGTGGAATGGTGTTGTTGCCTTTGATGAGCTCAATTCTTATTTGAATTTTAGTTCCACAATTCGATTCGAAGGCAGGCTCGGAAATGTGCTTTCAAAGGTTGGATCCACTATGAGGCGATTGCCAGCTGTCCAACATCGTTTCTACTTGACACCGCAGGGTACCGGTACCAGACTACGCTGAGAACGTTGCTTCTGTAACCCCCCACTATACATCTCGTCTGAATCCGTTATTAGACGTTCAGTTTTTTTTGTCAACCCCCCACTATACCGTACATGTAACTATTTCCAAACTATCCGTCGAAACTCCCTTCGGTCTTCATCAGAGTATGGGAACCATCCAAAGAAGTGAATCCAATACAGCTTCAGAGCAGCTTGTAGTGTTTCCTCATTTGGAAATTCCTCGTTGACTGATTTATCCATGATTTCCAGCCACGTAATTGCATATTCCCTGGTCATGCGACTGCTGGTATGCTTTGCCATGACCTTGGGGAGTAAGATACTTTTTCTGGGATTGGATGATCCCATCATGGAGGGACCGCCAAAAACCTCGTGAAACCAGTCGTATTGTCGAAACGCCTGTATCGAAGCGCTACTTGTAAGGCTGATGAATCTATCTTGAAACTCCTTGGGCGTCTCTTTATCGTTCCATATCTTGCCATAAAAGTTTTCAGATAGCTTTTGAATATTGTCGCTTTTTTCGTCGTCCGTATCGCCAGGGAAGAGTGAAAAAATCTGATTGATGGGTACAGCAGGTGCCAAAGAATCTTTGCAGCCTGCAACGTGGACGTCATAATGACAGTCAGGTTCCAGTTGCCACACAGGTTGCTCGCCCTCTTCCAACGCGATTATCTTGCCATTTTCTCGCTCCTTGAGTTCAATTGTCTCGGGTTCTTTGACACCAAAGATAGCGGCAATCGTCTCGGGGGTAGCCTTCAGCTTCGTCACATTCAAGTAAATTTCAGGATTGCAAAAACATGGCTGCTGTTTGTTGGTACTTGCCCAATGCAAATGGACCTGTTCCTTTGGCATGATCAGTTGCTGCTACGGTAATCGATCTACGAGTACGAGTACACTACCTGTCAATTGTCATGATGATCGAGTTTGCTGAACAGAGTTCCCATGGCAGTCACGCAGTCACGACCGTCAAGTCACGGATTCAAAAGTCGGGCAACATTGTCATAATAACTAACAGACACAGAAACGCCACCAAAATTGCTTGCAAATTGCCAGTCACATTTACTTTCACTCGGCCGCAATCGTACCAAAGGCGGAGCCATGCGAAACCCATCAACGAAGCTGGCGAGCTAGAGCTAGCTAGATACTAGATGGACTGGCTAGGTTCTTGTTGATGGTCACGACAGACAAAGGCCCATTCACAGAAGCAAGATAGAGAGAAAGCTACACCACGACCTCAGCAACGAAACCTTGTACCGACTGGACCCGACCTTACAAGGGCACGATCTGGGTTTCGCCCGTTCCCACCAAACCAACTCGGCGACAAATAAAGCACGTAGTTGGCTATCTAGCTAGTTGTTCATCTCATTATATTCAGCCACACGGCAATACAATGTGCAAATCGAACGATAGTAACCTGAAGCCTCTATCTTCCACAATGTTGGAACGTGCTGGATGCCACCTCGTAGAAAGCAACAGGCACCCTCGAGATCCGGTCGACGAGCCCTCTACTACAATGGCCGTCCAGCAGCTAGAGAATAGCATAGAACAGAACATTCAAGCTGCACGGAGATTGCTGGACTACGCCAAGCAACAGGAAGACGGAGACTTCCATCAAGAATCCGAAATTATTGCCTTGCAACCCCATGTGCGAGAACACCTTCAACGGGCAAGCGAGGCTTGTGTGGAATTGAGAGATATGATGATGCTGCTCAACCAGCACGAGGCACAAAACGTGACACCCCTAGCACGGTTTCAATGTGAAATCGAGGGCCTCCGAAAAGAACGAACACTGCTCTACTCTCGGTGCCGAAAACGGCACACCAGCGTTTTGATCAGTTACACAGCTTCCGACGATGAAAACAGCGTCGTCTCCCGACCAACCAGATCCTCCAAGAAGCGAGCCTTCTGGCGCCTCCGAAACGCGAGGAAGCAGCTAAAGCAACATTTTCCCTGCAAATTTATCTAACTAACTGCTATAAACTCTTCTACATGCATGAATGCAATTAAACCTCTTTCTTCTGTTGTCTCTAGCTAGCTATAGCAAGCAATCCCATGCTACCGTACAGTACGATGGTAGCCAAAGCAGGATCCGACTATGCGTGGTTCTCGTGTTCCTGCTCAAGATCCCTGAGCATTGGGATGGTGGAGGCACTCTTGATCTCTTCCGCTACACTAGTGTAGTCTTTGCCCTTTGATCCTCTCAGCCCTCCTCCCTGGCCACCTGCCCTCCTCCTCTGAAACCCATCCGCAGTAGTCCCTCTAACCCATAGCATACATTTACATACATTTACATGTATGATACCGTATTGGTACTGTAGCCCCTCCTGAAACAACTTTCGAACCTTCCAAAGGCATGATGTGTCATTCTTTCGAATAAATCGAATTAGTCAAATCGAATCGATTCGTGTTCGGGACTCACTGCGCACCCTGCCGGCGTTGCGAAAGCTCCAAGGGCTTGGCACGGTGGTTTGGGGGTTGGGGGTCTCCTTTTTGCCGAGATCCGAGTTGCAACAACAGCGGCACCATTGCGGCGGCTCGATCCATGTACAGTGGATTCTCTTTGTTGTTGGTTGTAGATTAGAAGCTCTTTGTCGAGACGTTATTCCGAGGAGCGCTGTTGTGGATCTAGCTAGCTAGTTTGTAGATTCGAAAGAGC
Organism: Seminavis robusta; assembly: GCA_903772945.1. NCBI lineage: Eukaryota > Bacillariophyta > Bacillariophyceae > Naviculales > Naviculaceae > Seminavis > Seminavis robusta. The sequence continues at coordinate 11,485 of CAICTM010000907.1, read as the reverse complement.
GGTAGCTGAAAAGTAACAATCACCATCCACAACAATGGCAAAGACAAAGACCGACGATGAGCTCACGGAGCTCTTGGCAAAGCTGTATGGAATCCAAGAGGACATCGGCGCCAAGCCAAAGTCCAGTCCGGAAGAGAAGAAGGCAAGAGCCGAGAATGTCGTCGTGATGGGTCAAGGGAAGAAGGCGCAGGAGAAAGCCTCCAAATTCTTGCAACTCAAGGGAGACATCGTGGATCGGTTAAAGAGCATCCACCAGATGCTCAAGGACATTAAGGAAAAGGAACAGGCTGGTTTTGGTGGAGATAATGCCAAAGAAATTATCAAGATGCAGGCAGAAGTGCGTGAACAGCTCCGACAAGCCTCCGATGATTGGAAAACGCTCGACGAAATCTACAAAAAGGAGGCCCGCAAAAAGAGATCCAAATTCACTCCAGAGGAGTTGGAAGTCCAGCAAGAACTTGTGCAGCGTCTCTACACAGAAATCGAGAAAGTGAAAGAAGCTCAAATGAAGGGGTACGCTCGTGGTCAACGTGATGCTGCCCCGGGTCTACCAACCAAGTCGCTCTTTATGGACAGTGGTGAGTATTTTATGACAAGCTAGTATTTGGAACGCTTTTGGGGGGTCATGACTCGTTCATTCTATTCCTCTAACAATTTTTCCGATTGGGTGATTTTCTATTGCACTCTTAGCTAACAAGAAGGGAGGACCATCCTGGAAAGGAACGGGTGGTGGTGTTGCCCTAACAGATGGCCAACAGCAACAGCTCCTCCAGATTGAAGAGCGTGATGCCGATTTCGATCGTCAATTGGATGAAATTGGAGAAGGTATTCAAGATTTGGCCGAAATTGCAGAGATGCAGGGCGAAGAAGTGGCCCATCAAACACATATGCTAGAGAACCTCCACACCAAAATTGATGCTGCCAACGAACGTCTTGCTGGGGTCAACACAAAGATGAAGGATACATTGGAGGAAGTTGGCCGATCAAGTGACAAGCTCTGCGTGGATATCATGTGCATTGTGTTGATGATTGGATTTGGTGCGGTGATTTACAACTTTGCGGCTGCCTAAGACGCGATTGTCAGAAAGAAAGAAGCGTAACGTCCCTCCTCTCCTCTTGCCGATTCCTGTCTTCCATTTGACATTTTGCATTGCGTGAACGCAACATTACTGTGCGGCAGATTATTAACATTTCGTAGAGGCTGCCGTATTTAGATTTGGTTTTGTTTTACGAGAGAATGCTAGCTAGTGTTCGAATGATTCGATTCAATCAGTATCCACCGGATAGACTTTCACAAATCTGTCGCTATGCAGCTTGTAGGCGGCGCGCTAAATGAAATTGGGGCTTGGATTACCGACAAGAGCTTTATGCATACTCCTCACAGCTACTGAAGGCATTATTATCCAACGTCCATGCGTCAAAATGATGCGGATGATTTCATCGAGGTCAAGCCAATTTCCTTTTATGCTGGGCCCCACAGCATGAACCTATGCTTTATGGTTAGGGGTGAGTTGCTCCCCTTCATTACAGAAATCTCCCCAACCGCTGGAACCAGTAGCTGAAAGCAAAAGAACAGGTTGAAGGTTGTTGAAGGTGGAAGACGACAAAGAATGAGTTGAAGAAGGTGCTCACTTGGTCAGTCAAATGTGGTCAAAGTCCAACAGATGGCGATTGGCGCCAGGGGACATCAAAGCATGGTTGGCCAATTGGCTCCCAGTGGTGGAAAAGAGCATCAAGCAAAGTGAAACAAAAGGTACCGGCACCAGATGCCGAATCATCCTAGTAACTAGCTGGCAACTAAGCCCATTCAGATCGCATTCTATGCGAGCCCAGTGGAGTCTATTCCCTGGAGGGAGGTTGGTTTTAGAAGCCCCTCCCAGATTCGTGTCTGGCAAGATATTGCCTGGTGCAATCCCCGCAAAGCTGATGGCAGGCAGCTTGGCTGAATTGGCTTCAACATGGTACAGTGGGGTTAGCGGTAGATTTGACATCATCTGAGTGACAGAGTGGAGAGTCATAACATCTGTGACGGCATGTTCGGCACTGCTGGGAGCGGGGTTGAAGAATTTCGAACTCTTTGGATAGCGTAGCTGTGCGCACTTTGAAGTTGGGTGTCTGGAGCTGCCCGGTCACCCCTGGCATAAGCACACAGGACGCCATGGTCATGACAAGGAATAATTGCCCCTGGCTGGGCTTCGTTAAAGCCAATTCGGACAAGATTGAGCTTGGAGAGCCCGGCAGCCCGTGTTGTCATTGGTTTTGTAGCCAGGGTTAGTAGGTTGCTTCAAGATTGAAGCGGAAGAAGGAGTAACATGGTGTACAATCGTTTGATATGGTGCTTTATGTTCTTTAGTGTAGTGTATGTTAATGTATAGCAAGAAGAAGTAGGAGTGATACAAGCATTTTGCTTGATGCAAGATGACTTGGTGGATGGATTGGCAGAACTTTAGTACCCGTGTTCCAAAGCTGTGTCGAAAAAGTGCGCTGTCGGTGTGGGTGCTGCGATCAATGGGCCGCTGTACAGTCAGAACTATTGATCGCCCCCTGCGGATGAGACGTTCCTAGAACAGACATTGTCATGTTCAAGCCCCTTTATTAAAACTCCTCACCGTCAATCAGGTCCAAAACATCCTGGAGCGCAGCTTGCACGGCGTTTATGTCCATTATCGGTTGCTCCTGACGAAGTGCATGAGGTTGCGCTTCAGGGTGTTGGCGTCGAACTTGGCAAGCAGGGCACCCCGTCAAATCCAAGGTATTGATAAGTAGTCGACAGAGGGGTACCCGCAGTTCAGCGCCAATGACGGGTTCTTGCTGGAGACTTCGTTGGCTACTGCCAGAAGCCACAAAAGTGTTGGAGGGAGTGACGGCGGTGCAGTTGGAGCAAGTCATCTTTTGCGCTAAAGAGGAGACGTTTGTGGGTGGCTCGTTTGTTTTTCACTTGCCAGTAAACTGGATTATGAGAGCTTCACGAGGCTGAGAAAAGGACAAAAAATCCTTAGAGGAAACACAAGTTTCAACTATCCTCCTCCTCCTCAAGATCGACGGACGTCATCGGCCAGAGAGGCCGTCACCAGTTCTCATAAATCCCGGCGTTCGTACCTTTTAATTAAATTTCTCCCCGTTTCCTCCGTATTTCGAGAATCTGTGGAATCATAATTGAGGGCGTGTACTTGGCTGGAACGTCCTAGTCTGATGTGGCTCCGAATCTTTCCAGGAGCAGTCTATGCAGAGCCAATCATTGACGTTTCTATCCACCCCTTGTCATTGCTACCCAAATCGATGGACCTGGTTGGCTTGAGAACGATGATGCAAGAGAGGTTGGAGAGGATTCATAACAAGGAATGGAAGTGGAGTCCTTCATGGAAGAGAGACAGAGTAGAAACTGGAATTCAAGTAGCAGGGTCGCCTTATCTCATCTTCCATTCGTCACCAGCAACGGCTGAAATGTTGCATCGCTGGTAGCTGGAAAACGAAGGAGTCAAGCAACTTCAATCAAAGTACTGCTGAAAAATAGATGATGAAGCGTTGAAGTCAAGCTCGCATTCTTGCTTCGTTAAAGGATTTCCCCAAATTCAAGTTTCCCTTTCTGTCGACGCTCTTTTCACATTCTCGATGTGGATACAACCATGGGAAGGACCGTAATTCAGTGGAAGAAGAAGAAGAGTGACGAGTCGTTGGATCTGCAACCAATGATGGCTGAGCTGATGGTTAATATGGCTTAAATCTGTAAGCGTCATTCATCTATCTTTTGGGGAAGATTGCAGTTCTTGTCGGAAGAAGCAAATTGCATTCGAATTCAATCAGTGGATGGAGGTGGGAATCAGAGCATCCAATGATGGTTGGCTGATGGTTGACTGATGGTTGACATGGCTTGACGTCTTTGGGTGAAGATTGCAATTCTTTGGAAGCAGTGCAGCTGATTCAATGGAAGAAACCAAGTTAACTGCAATCATGGTAAAGCTGATGTGGGTGTTGTCTCGAATCTTCATTCATCTCTGGAAAGAGAAAACGGCATTCGAATGGATCCGGGAAGGGGCGGTCACTAAAAATCAAGGATGATCGGTATTGCTTTGCTGTCTTTAATCGTCATTGAGGAGAAGGCGCAACATCCAAGCAGAATGTTGCCCATGGCAGGTCTTGGTGTCTTTCCGTTACTTGCATGGCTAAGAAATCCGAGAAGATATCTGCTGTGCATGTGAACAAACTGCAGAACAATGTACGTACTACTGTTTATAATCCAATGCAGTGGACACCCTGGTAGCACATGGGAGAAGTTGTGGAAGTAAATGAATGTCAGCTCTCCGCTGCTGCCTGTTTTTGGCACCATACAAGGTGCATAGGCAAAGACCATGAAGGTTAGCGTGGTTGAAATGCCACCACAAACAGCAACCTCAACTGTAGGTTTTACTCTCTCAATGCGGTCTGCCGACAGACTGGTCCCTCCGGTTGAAAGCTTCTTCAGTAGAACCAAATAGAAAAGTATAGTTCATAGAACCAAACAGAAAGGTCAGATTGCAATTTCCCTTTTCTTTCCTTGACCTCGATTTCTTTCTCCGAGTTTGGAACCGGTGTCTAATCCTACCGCCGTCTAGAAATGGCCCCACCAGTACAATGGACCGACCAGTACAATCTGTACAAGACACGTCTTTATCACTGCACAGCTCTGCTGTTTGCTTGAATGCTGTTTGCTTGAATAACACTTTGAAACTTTGTACTGGTCGGGGGTCTTTTCTAGCAAAAAAGCTGGCTTTGTGCAACTTTGTACTGGTCGGGCCATTCCTAGCCGTGGGCTACCAGGTAGCTACCGGTAGCTAGTAGGGGTGCAAGAGTAGAGCATCGTGTATGGTCGATAACCCGAGCTCTAGTGGGCCCCCGACATTTCACCCTCAACCCTACCATTCTTATATACATGGCTGTGTCTAAATTCAGTCATGCCAATTTAGACGTTGGGTCAAACTCTGGTTTAGTCTAATCTCGTATTCGACGCCGGCAGGGTCAAAAAAGAAATTTATTTCGCGCCCAGTCTAAAGACTAGAGATATAAGAACGGTACTCATGGCATACCCAATGCTAGGCATTTGTGTCTGGCTTGCTTTATTTCGCCAGTCCATTCTACATGTAGTACTACTAGTACGGTACTAGTGCAATCGTAGCTCCACGATGAGTTTAACACCGGAGCTCACATCCAGAGCTCACACCACCACCAAACAAACTTGACAATGACAACTACTAGTCGCCTCATAGCCAACAGACTGAAATCTCCGCCAAGGAGAGTGCCAGTGGAGAGGGTGTCCATCTCTCCTGGAGGCAGCAGGGTCGCCCATGTTGATGTTGCTGCCATTCGCTCACCCAATGAGGTTGAACTAAACAGTAACTTGGAGCAATCGGTTCTTGAGATGAGAGAGGAGCTCCGGCCTACAAACACACAGAAAGCCCAAGATCCCAAGGTCTGCGAATGGTTCGAATACTGTGATCATGCATACGCAGATGATCCCTACAGATACACATTGTCATATGCCAAAGTCTACAGATTTTTCTATTATCTTTGCTTTCGCGAGCAGAAGCCAAAAGGTTTGACCAAAGCGCAAAGGGCATTGCCTGAAGAACAGCAAACTCATTTCAATCAGGACGAATATGACAAGATTGTTGATCCTAAGAAAGACAGGGCTCAGTGGAGGCTCACCAGGCCAGTGCCAGAGAAGCCAATCAGCCCATCAGTTTTTACTGCTGCACTACGCTAAAAGCTAGTGTAAAGATCTTTCGAGTGTTTTGAGTTTGAGAGAAAAATTATGAGAGGATAGAAAGCTATGAAAATAATCAACGAGAGAGATCACAATCAAGGGATCGTAGATCTGAACTCCCGCGGAGACTTAAAGTGTGATAAGTAGTTGTGGTGGTAATCCTACTCGTTCCACGATCCAAAAACGGAACCGGGAAGATTCTGCTAGCATTTATCTAGTAGCGTGGAATCTCTCCACGCCAGCTAAATATCTAGCCCGATGTTTCACCATCGACTAGTATGACTAGCGTCATGAGAACCTTGTCTCAATGACTATTCACGAGACTCAGTCATGAGTCGAACTCAAACCCTACTAGGATCGAGTCGCGAATAAGGCTAAGAGCCGTGTATGCATTCGCCCCCTGACAAGGGTCACAGAAGGCACGACATCATCGGACAAGGAGAACATATGATTTAAAGGCGGGGCACTCTCAGAATGGATGTAGACATGTGCGTCGCAGATGGCAATCCTACAAGGATCAGGCCTTGTATGGTGTATATACCTTATGTTCCAAGTCTGGTAGACTGTGCCGCCATTGGCGGTAGCATGTTGAGCCGTACAGTGCCATTGTCATTGACTCGTCTATAGTGTAAGGACCTTTGTACTTTGTCTGACCGTACTTGCGGTGCTATACTGTTGAATCTCACGGTATCGTTGACATTGTATTAATGAGGACACGCGTCGCGTTCTTCCTATCGTTGTTCTGTTGGATAGTCGTTGGCGACGTTCCTTGATGTATTTCCAGTTTGCTTCGAAACGGACGTTGTGATCGCGTCACGTGAACACGAGCTGTGCAGGCGTTGCACGCAAGGTGGTATGAATCGTGGCATCATTGCGAAGCGAACCCCGTGAGACTCCATCCCAGGATCCGTTATGAGGTCATCTTGGCACTTGATGTTTTGAACAGCGATCAATTGCGTATGGTCTGATGAGACGCTCGACCATGGAGTTGGCTTGAGGGTTGCGCGTGGTGATGAACTTGCGACGAAGTCCATATTCATCCCGGAGAGTCTTCTCGACCTCTGCGCGGAACCACTTCCCTTCCATGATAACCTAAGCGGCCATGGATACCGAGTAAGCCACGTTTGTTCTAGGACGATGGCTACTTCGTCTGCTGCTTGGAGCAGATCTCTGCAATCTCGAACCATCCGGTTACGGGATCAACATTGTCAAGCAATGAAGTGTACAGGAATTTCTTTTTCTTAGGATCCCCGACGTTGTAAGGGACTTATCAGGTAAATACATAGTCTTTCCCAAGGGATCTCCTCGCAAGTCTTTGGAGGCATCAATCCCAGCTTACGCGTTTGGGTTTGTTCATCTGGCAGCTTTGGCAACGCTGACATACGGCCTGCACAGTCTTGCGCAGTCCTTCCAGTGTGTAGTGTTGGCTGATGGTTAGTGTGCGAGTCTCGCCAGGATGCATCAGCACACCATGGTACATTCACTAGCTTCTTTGCATAGTCTTAGGTCGACGTTATCGCCTTAACTACTAAGTCGTAAGACTATCCCCTCTGGGGAAATATTGCTTCTTGTAGTCTTTTGGCTTGTCCCTGAGGATTTCTTGATATCGTTGTCGTCTTCTGACGATGTTCGACTCAGGGAACGAGAGAGGGAACTCGCTAGGGAGGTCCTCTTCGTCTGCAGCCATGAGCTCACCGATCTCGCTGGCGTCCATTGTTCTTAAGAACATCGTTGTTGGAAGTAATTCTCGACAACGCATCAGCGACGATGTTCTGTCGCCCTTGATGTACCGTAGTCAGGGCCGTATTCTTCCAGTAATAAGGCGCTCATCGTCATTACGACGATCGTATTGAAAGTTCTTACATGTAAGATTCTGTGGTCCGTGTGTAAAATCGATCTTCTGTCCTAGAAGAATGTTACGGAAGTCTTTTAGAGTTCTAACGATAACTGAGTAAAAGTCCTTCTCGGTAACGTTGTAACGTGCGAGCAGGGTTGCTCTGCTTTAGAACGCGATAGGTTTCCCTTCTGGGAAATTCGACCATCTAGTTGACGTATCACTCGCACCGTTGTGGATAACGAATGTATCTGAAGTCAGGGTATGCGAGCAAGGTTTTTTTGCTGTGAATCTTTTCATCTGGCTAAAGGCTTCTTTCGTGTTCGTCTTCCCATTTCCACTTCGTGTGTTTTGGAATCAACGAACGAGTGGGCCAGTAAATGTGATCGTCATTCCACATGTCTCTATAGTATGCTTCACTATCCAATGAATCTACGGAGTTCTTTTGCTGTTGGTAGGGGGAGCGATATTCTGGCTCGCGTCTATTTTCTTGTTATACGGTTGGATCCCTTTCTCGAGTATCCAGTAACCTAAGTATTCAGAGTTCTCCTCTTGCTAAGAAGGACTTGTAGGATTGATCTTAAGTCCGGCTTCTCAAGCCTTCGGAGAACTCATCCAACTTTTCAACGTGATACTGCCAGATCGCCGTTAGTTCAGGATGAGTAGATACATCAATGTATGACACGACATATTTCTAGTCATGCATTAGCGTGCCTTCATCTTTCTTCTGGAAGGTGTCGGGATATTACATAGGCCATTGGCACCTCTGGTATTCGGTACTTTCCCAAGGGAGTAGCATGGTTAGAGTTTTGCTTCGAGTGAGGTGACAGCTCGATGTGATTAGTTATCCATGTTCAGGCTAGACTAGTGGACGTACTTAGAATCCATGAGTTTCCAGAGCTTGTCTTGTTTTTTTGGGATAGTATAAGCATTTCGCTTAATGCTTTTGTTCAGTTCCCGGAAATCAGAGAGTGAATCGTCAGATCAATCCTTTTTGGAATGATAAAATTTGGTGCCGCCCACTCGGAACTGGTCTACCTTCTGAGGTACTCCTGCCCTTGCAGAGACGTTCAACTCCTGTCTATAGAGTGTTGTATGGACACGTGGAGTAAGTAAGCCCTTGATGATAGGTTTAGCGATCTGGGAGAAGTTCTACTTCGCAGTCGTCCATCTGCCACTATCCTAACTAGTAACATCAATAGGTCAGAGTACGTTCGTCAGTAAGGAATGAAGCTTGTTCGCTTCTCTTCCTTGGCTTAACTGATCTTGACTTGTGGCAAACTTGACTTATATCAGCTTGTTGTATTACATCAAGAATCTTCTTAAAACATCTGCACTGTCATCATAACGCGTAGGATAGGAATTCAAAGAAGTTCTCTTCTTCATGTTCGTCGCTGTCTTTCCATAGGAATAGATGCGACGTCCATTCCACTGGACATTGTAGTGAAATCGAACTTGATCCTAAGTCAGAGAGAATGTCTCGACCTATTGATCGATGTCATGCGCCCCCAAGCTCTTGGTGACATGTAAATCCCACTCGATAATCTCAATCTTCGTGGAATCAGGAACAAATAATGCACCTCTTTGCACTTCGTGCTGCTGTTTAATCTCTAGCAGGGTATGTGCACATTGTTTGGACGCCCCCAAAGTTCCTTTCATGCGTAATTTCTTAGGATGAGTTGAGCATCAAGTGTCCGGATGCTCCTGTATCACGTAAGCAAGGAGTGTAACGGGTATTGGTTTCCCTTTTTTCTAGCTTGTTAAATCTAACATAAGATTGGGGTGAGGGGGTTTTTTCTTATCTTTTTGTTTCCTTGCACGTTTACGAGGTGTGCTGGCACGGACGAGGTTAACGATGCTAATAGATCATCGGAGTCTAGTTGAGCAGCTTCTAGCATATATCTAATTTGCCGAGTGCTTCATCAGTTGCAAACAATTATTGTTTAATAGTTAGTGATATATCTTAATCACTTTGTATGAGAAATCGGAATATTGTTCCGTTGAGTCATCATGCTGGCCTAATCCTCAGTTGGAGATTTCTCCATCCAAATGATTGAAATTGATAGAGGAGTTCTCCTCATTGTCAGAGTCTTCCGACTTGCGCTTTCAACATGGTTTCAAAGTTTGCAAGTGGTTGCATGTGTATCGTCGATCTCGTTTCCTTCGTCATTGTCGACGAGAAGAAGAATGGGTTTGTCACGCAACTGTTTCTCGAAGTTGCGGAACGCAAGCTTTCCTTGAGGCATCTTCATGGTGAAGGAATAGGTTGAGGGTAGCTGAAAAGCTATTGTGTTAGTGCATTTTGTTAACAAAATGCATTACGCTAAAATGCTAGTGTAAGATCTTTCGGAGTGTTTGGAGTTTGAGAAGAATGAAAGTTATCGAGAGTGATTAGAAAGCTATAAAACTAAACAACGAGAGAGAGACAACAATCAGAGGATCGTAGATCTGAACTCCTGCGGGAGACTGTAAAGTTTGTAAAGAGTAGGTTGTGGTGTAATCGCCTACTCTCGTCCACGATCCAAATACGGAACGCGTGGAAAGATTCGTACTAGCATTTATCTAGTAGCGTGGAATCTCTCCACGCCAGCTAAATATCTAGCGTCGATGTGTTCACCATCGACCTAGTATGACTAGCGGTCATGAGAACCCTGTCTCAATGACTTATCACGAAAGAACTCAGTCATGGAACGAGAGACTCAGTCATGAGTCGAACTCAAACCCTATCTAGGATCGAGTCGCGAATAAGGCTAAGAGCCGTGTATTGCACTGCCTACAAATCTGTGATCCGCAAAATCTACAAAGTCCAAATCTCCAAGAGAGTACTAGGCGCAGCATGGGATCTAATTTGGCAAGAGCCTTTGGAAGATCTGTGTAAGCATGTGAACGAGAGGAAACCACTAAACGACAAATTACACTACAAGGAAAAAGTTGACGGAGAGTTTTTGCCATACATGATTGTGGAGCATTACACCTCAATGGAGGAATTGTTATGGCAGGACAGTCAAACTGCTGTGGGGTTTCGCTCTGTTGCATGCTCTCTCCGACATCGCTACTGTCTTCTTCATTTGACTACAGGTGTGCTAAGATGTGAAAGCTTGCATCGTGCCGAGTTCAGTGACTTCATTGGTTTGAAGATGCCAAAATCTGACAATGATGTGCATGCACCATTTGTTATGGTTAACCAGATCCCCATCGGGAAGACTACTCATGGAAAGAAGCAGTATGGAAGGGCCACACGTCACAAGAATGTCAACCACTGTTGCATTGGAGCCTTTGCTTTTATGACGCAGTATAGATTCCACTGTACTGGTGAGTTCCAGGATTTCACTTTGGAGGACTGGCTGGACAATTCCAAGTGGTTCGACATCAAATTCTTGCAGATGTGGCCTGCCAAGACACTACGAAAGAGATGAAGAATGACTCCTATGCCAAGAAGATTAAGTCCATGCTTGACCGATTGAATTTGTGCTGCAGTAAGATCTGTCATCTGGGCAGAAGGCTTGGTGCACGGCTTCTGGAGTTTCTGAACGAAGAAGCTGAAGCGATTAGACAAATAGGGCAATGGAATAATGGTACATTCGACAATTCGTACAGTTCGAAGCTACCTATGGGCCCTATTCGAGCAGCAGCTGGCTACACCGGAGGCAAGAAAAGTGTCTACTTCAACACTCGGTCAGCTGTTATGCCACCTGAAGAATTGCTGGTTCAAACCCCAATTGGAAAATGGTGCTACGCTGCTTACAAGGCTGTATGTGAGGGTGCCGAGAAGGGCAAGAACATGACAGCGATCAGTGTACTAGCTTTCTTCTGTGAGCTAAACACCATCTTTCTCCAAGACGCAGCTGCTATGATGATTCTGCACTACGCTAAAAGCTGAGTTGAGAGAATGAAAATCTCTTCTCTTTTTT
>CAICTM010000906.1:0-43128 GCA_903772945.1 Seminavis robusta | reverse complement strand
TTGTCGCGAAACTGTTTCTCGAAGTTGTGGAACGAAACCCATTCTTCCTCTCGTCGACAATGACGAAGACGCCGAGATCGACGATTCTCGTGCAACACCTACAAACTTCGCACCGTTCCTGCAGATGCAAACAGTGCAAATACACCTTCAAGGTAGCCATCACAATGGTTCCAACACTCCACGTCAGACCATCAAGTGGGCTACGAATATGGAAAGGTCTTCGTTGGACTCAACTTGCTAGTCCCGACGACAAACATCGCCTTCTCAAGGAGATGACTCCAGCTCTGCGAAGAGTGCCACGAAGCTGGGGTGGCAGGCCATCGTGCCGTGCGTATAACGCCCTACGACAAATTGCTTTGAACGCAATTCCTCCACACGATGTGACTTCTGGAGAAACGAAGTAGCCTTCCAGGCTCGTGTCAAGCCGCATGGGACGGTGCAGCGGAACCCGCTCTAAGCGATGCGACATCACCTTTGGAATCAACGCGGTTATCGAAGCAGCCTGTCCTTACAAGGCTCTCGAAAACAGAAACGCTTCATGCGTCGCAAGATGCGTAAGCCTAGCGAGATGACAACTCGCGCCTACATCAACAACCTCACTCGATGAACACCGATGACTTCCACGTTTGCCACCTTTTGGTGTTAATCAACAGTTGAACCGGACGAATTCATCGACATCATCTGTCATGGCATTCCTCGTTCCTGGATGCGCAAGATGGACGAACACGACTTCGATCCTTTATGCCGAGATGACGCTCTCATGGATTCTGTGAGCGCATGGAATCCGCTGAAGACTTTGACAAAGGCAGGATGCCAAGCAAGCTCCTTCAAGAAGAACAACAGCAAGAAGTACAATCTATCGCACAACGACCATTCTTCCAAGGCGAAGAAAAGTGGTGTGATTACCACGATCCAGCACTCACAATACTGCTGTTGCATGACTCTGAAGAAACTCAAAGCCAAGTCCTCGTCTGACAACAATAGCAAGCCAGCGTACAACAAGAACAAACCTGGAAACGCAAGTCTGATGATGCCAAGTCATACACCAAGAAGGAACTTCTGTCCTTATGAAGAAAGTCTCCAACGCTGTGGTCAAGGCGGATCGCAAAAGAAAAGGAATGCAACCATGTTGCCAAACGCAAGTCAGACGACTCTGAACAACGAGGATGATCCTCTGTCGGGTCCCTCAACATGATGGACAAGAAAAGGCTGCAGTCGACAAGGCCCTTGCCGACTTCGACTTCAATCATCCAGATGGAGAGATCTCCGTCTGAGGATTAGGCCAGGAGATGACTCAACGGAACCATGTCCGATTTCTCATACCAGTGATGAAGATATCTCACATAATAGTAAAAGAATTGTTTGCAAACGATGAACTCTACGGCAAATTAGATAATTGCTAGAAGCTGCTCAACTAGATTCTGAGATTCTATCCAGCATTGTTAACCTCGTCCGGTGCCAACCACCTCGTCACGTCGCAACAAGAGACCTCAAAACTATCGCTATGTTAGATTTAACAGACGAGAAAAAGGGAAACAAAACCCGTTACACTCCGTGCTTACTGATACAGGAGCATCCGGAACCTTGATTACGCCAAATTCATGCTAAGAGATTAGCATGAAGGATCATGGGGCGTCCAAACACTATGGACTACCCCTGTAAAGGAATTAAACCCCAGCACGAAGTGTAAGGTGCACTTATGACTCCTGAGTTCCACGATGATAGAATTATCGAATGGAACTTGCACGCCACCAAGAACTTTGGGGCGTATGACATGATCATAGGTCGAGACATTTTCTCGATCTAAGAATCAGTTCGATTTCATTACCATGTCAGTGAAGTGGAATAGCACATCTTTCCCTATGAAAGATAGCAATACCAACGAAGAAAGGAAACTTCTTCATCCCTGATCTACAGCTGTCAGTTTGTCACGCAACTGTTTCTCGAAGTTGGTGAACGCATGCTTTCCTTGAGCAATCTTCATGGTGAAGGAATAGGTTGAGGGTAGCTGAAAGCTATTGTGTTTGTTAACAAAATGCACTACGCTAAAAGCTTGTGTAAAGATCTTTCGAGTGTTTTGTGTTTGAGAGAATGAAAGTTATGAGAGAGATTAGAAAGCTATGAAAACTAATCAACGAGAGAGATCACCATCAAAGGATCGTAGATCTGGTCTCCCGCGGGAGACTATAAAGTGTGATAGAGTAGGTTGCGGTAGTAATCCTACTCGTTCCACGATCCTAAAACGGAACGCGTGGAAGATTCGTCTAGCATGGATCTAGTAGCGCGGAAGTACTCCACGCTGGCTAAATATCTAGAGCGATGTTTCGTCATCAACCTAGTATGACTAGAGCGGTCATTGAGAACCCTGTCTCAATAACTATTCACGAGAGACTCAGTCATGAGTCGAACTCAAACCCTATCTAGGATCGAGTCGCGAATATGGCTAAGAGCCGTGTATTGCACTCTAATTACATGCTTGCTTTACAGGGAAGCATCATCAAACATGTCGTCGACCAACCCTCTCTTGAGTCCTGATGGAAAGCGCAAGCGAGCTTCCATTATTACGACGCCACGTTCTGATTCTGCCAAGAAGTTCCGTGGCATTGACCTTGTCAAGTTCTATCAAGTGAAGCCTCCTGGTGATTTCGATTTCGCCAGCGCAGCCTTCTACAATGGATTCGCTGTCACCATGGATGGTGCCCAGAAAGGCGAATTGCATGTCCAGAAATGATATGTCCACAAGAATCTCACACACCACAGCAAATTCCTTGCGACCGTGGGGCCCGCCGCGATGTATGTGCTTCCTCTCTCTGGCACCGGAGACAGTGGCGCGATGGAACCCGTCATGTCGTCTACGGACTACTATCAGATGAAGGCATTCACATTTTTTGAGCAGTCTTCGACTCGTCATTCCACCCCAGATGAGCTCAAGGAATGGTTCGAACAGCTCTTTGTCCCTGCTATGAACGAGCTTCCACGATACAAACAGAAGAAATACAAGTACGAGTTCGCGGATCCAGCCATCAAGGAGGTTCAATACTGGAGTGACATCTTCACCGATGAAGATTGCAAGCAGTTCCTCTCCTGCTCTACCAAGTCGTCTGTTGAAGAGTTGTTGAAGAACAGCACGATGACACTTTACTCGGTCTGGCCCCGCGGAAGTGTTCCCAACTACATCATCGAAGAATACGGACTTGGGCAAGAGCATCTCGACCCTGTAGATTTCCAGAACTACACCGCTTGGATCCTCGAAGAAGAGGCCAAATTGGCTGCTGTGGCCAATGACGAAGAGGAAGAGGAAGAAAAGAAAGAGGAAGCGAACTAGGCTTCTTCTAAACAGCCTCGCGCAAACAAATCATCCATCCGTCACCCAAACAACAAAAGGAACTTCATCGGGACACACATATAAAATGATTCAAATCAAGAAATGGGATTTACTCGATACACGGAATGATACATTCGAAAAATTTAGCAATAACATCGTAACAATTACAACACAAACTTGTCGACCACTTGCTACTTACAAACTCACGAATGCGCCGTCCTCCTTGTAGCCTCATCCAATAATCGTTACCTTCCAACACTGATACCATACTCGTTACGGTACCGGTACCGGTAACGGTAACGGTACCGTTACCGTCACTGAAACTCGGCTACCTGTCATAAGCCAACGAATCTGGAGACGAATGCTGAAAAAAGCCCGAATACATGGTTGGCAGCGCAGCGCAGCTTGGCATGTGACACTTAGGGAGAGGGTTACGTGGAGGGGCCCCAGGAGGGTTCTGGTGGGTCTCAGACGTTGCTGGAGTCTGGAGTGGACTATTAGTCTACTACATAGCTAGCTAGTAGTAGAGGGTCGGCAGGTACCGTAAATCCAGAAGGAGGGTGAGACGCACACTTTTCCAACAATACTTTTTAGGGGTAAACCCTAAGCCCAGTTCGCCACCAGAAGCTATAGCTACTAGAGTAGATGTCCACCTTCAGCAGCATTTTCACCTCGCATGTCTGTTCCATGTTCCATCCCATGGACAGCTATTTTCATAAATCATTCAACGAGTCATTGAAGTGCTATGATTGTTTGACAAAGAAATGGCATCACGGTGTAGCTAACCAAAAGGTCGTGTTCGAAGCTGTTGTGCCGTGGTTTGCCACCATTTGGGACTGTGCTTCGATCCTTGCAAGTTAAAAAAAAACTGAACATCTATTAAGCCAGCGGAGCTGTGTAACCTCGGCAGAAAGGTTTCAGTGTTTACATGTAGAAGCAGATACCCCGAGCTAGCTAGCTAGAAGCAGATACCTCTAGTGCTTAGCTAGTGCTTAACTTGCGCTTAGCTAGCTAGAAGCAGATTCCCATAGCAAGCTAGAAGCAGATACCCCTAGCTAGCTAGAATACAAGTTATATAGCTTTCGCTGGCTTTAGAGTTTTTCCTGGTAGAAGCAGATCCCCCTACTAGGATGCATGTAAATAGCTTTAGCTGGTTTAAAGCACCATCCTAGGATACTTATTTATTTTTTGCTGACTTATTTGTATTCTAACCCTACCCTTATACCTGCAGGGACCACCGTAGCAGGAAAAACAATTAAAGGGGTTGAGGGCTCTGGCAGCAAGACTGCCGAGGTTAACGGATTCAGACAAGATGTGCTTGAGGACGACCCACGAGCCGAGGCCCCGATCTTTACAAGTAGTAACTAACAAAGTGTAGACAAAGTGTAGACAATGAGTTGATGAATAGAAGTTGTAGACTACATTCAGTACTGTTCATCACCCATTCATCATGGATTCATCACCATTCATCACATTTTCAACACTTTTCAGCACCTTTCATCACGGGTCACACTTGTGCGTACCACTCCATGCAGCCAAATATCGGTCGGTAGTATCTATTCTGCTTTTTTCCCTTCTGAAATGTCCTTACCGCCAAGAAGATTGGACTGCGCAATCGCACTACCAACCCTGGCAAGACCCTCGTTCAAGACAAACCAAGTGACTCCATTCTGAATCCACCACAGAAAACACCCATACGTGACATAGCGAAGAGGACTTCCCGGCCACACTTGCAATCCTTCTGACCCTGTGGCTTCCTGCACAAATCCATTCAAATATTCAATCACCCATCCAATGGTGGCCATGATCAGTAGTCGGACCAATACACTTTGTTGATGTAGGAAGCGGACATTCAGTGCAAACCACACAGCGGCCACGGCGCCCCATGATGGCATGGTATGAAAGGACCACCATTCATGAGGAGAGCGTGGATAAATCCACCCCCAATCGCCCGTCACAGCCCGTGTCAAGAGGTTTTGCAAGAGTTCTTGGATCCACAGGAGTGGACCCAAAAAGATAAAGTTGCCAAGGACGGCAGCGGCGGTAATTGTAGGAGAAGATTGGGTTGTAGTCATGGTGGTATGATAAAATATCTATTCTGATGGTGATGATGATGATGACGAGGATGAAAGAGTGGTGGATGTATGATTGTTTGTTGTTTCGGCCATGTGCTTTGTGGTTGTCGTGAGTTTCGTGCGACAATGACGCAGGGACCTGGAAGCAGCGAATCCTTACCGTACCGAGTAAAACGCTGCACAAGACCAACTAAGTTTTTTAAAAGAGTGCTTATTGTGTGAAGTGCGAAGATGTTGCAGCAATGACATTCGATTGCATTTATTACTATTATTCCTATAGTACCAGGAAGGCGCGGTCATACGACTGAAAATCGCCAAAATCGGAATAAAGTCGCACAGGAGCACCAAAGTCGCATTAAAAGTCGTTCTCAAAGTCGCATGCGAGTCGCACCAAAGTCGCGTGCGACTTTCTCACACGACTTTGAAAGTCGCGCAAGTTGACTGTAGGTATGGCGATAAAGTCGCGTCGGATGGCTGAAAGTCGTTTGGAAAGTCGTACCAAAGTCGCGTGCAAGTCGCACGCGACTTTGTGAACGACTTTCAGCGATCCGACGCGACTTTGACCATAGCAAGAAGAATCCGGGACTAACAGTCGCATGACCAGGCCTTCCAGTACGGAAGAAGTTCGCTTCTTCCCTCAATGATCATTTTTTGGTCGTACCGTCGGTGACTGGTACCGGTACTGCTGACGCTGATGTCGGAAGTCGGAAATGTTGAAGACAGATGCGTTTCCGGCTGCGCTGTAGATTCGATTGATCATTCGATTCAATGGTACCAGTATACAGCGTACCGGTACTGGTACCAGCACTCCCACCGAGTAAAACGCTGCACTGGACCATCTAGACTAATCTTTAATTTTAAAAGGTACTTGTACTGCTTACTCGTACGCTGTTTCGGATGCTGTTTGAAGACAGATCTAGATCTCTGTTCTTTCGGATTACTAGCTGGTAGCTACGACTGTGGCTAGAGTAGCTAGCTACTTATTAGTACATGTAGATCCTGGAGAGGTTCTGCTTCTTCCTTCTTGGTTGATTTCACAGAGGTGCAGGACCGCTTGCCATGAAGCTTCAGTAGTACCACCAATAGCTCAGTTCAGAGTACAGTATACGGTAACCCATGACTATTTAAAAGATCCAAGGACAGTAGTTTCACACAATCGATTTTGCGGCTCTCAACACAGCATTTTCTGCAGCTTGCACCGGTACAAGGTACAGCGTAGAACATTTAGAACAAATCGAACTGCGACGATGGTCGCCTCTACCTCTGCCAAGGATAAAGACGAATGGACCTCCCCTTTCACTCCCGAAAGAATCGATTCCAGGGTGGCCGGTAAGACCCTCGAGGAGATCAATGATCAGTTCCCAACCGTGTCCGAGATTCGCAATGTTATCCCGGCCCATTGCTTTGATCGCAGTCTCTTTTGGAGTTTCTTTTATCTAGTTCTCGATCTCTTGCAGGGAATATTTGTATGGTACATTACACGTCATGTGATTGGGCTGTCTTCCGATGCTCCGTCCTCTCCGATTTGGACTTGGCAGTGGTGTTTGTGGCGTACTGCTTGGAATGTGTATGCGGTAGTCATGGGATTCGCAGTGAGTGGGCTGTGGGTTTTGGCCCACGAGTGCAGTCATGGCGCATTCAGCAAGTATCCTGTCCTCAACGGAGCCGTCGGATTGGCGCTTCACACGTTTCTTTGCGTACCCCACTTCTCCTGGCAATTTTCGCATGCTAAACATCATCGCCGTACCAATGACTTGGTTGATGGAGAGTCACATGTTCCAGCCACACATGATGAAATGGGACTCACCAAGAAGGTTGGTACAAAAGAGCAGTACAAGCGGCTCTCCCCTGAGTCTGTGAAAGCCAAAATATCCGTGTTTTCCAACCAGGGGCCGATGGGATTTCTGTCGAACCCAATGTACGATCACGCCTTGAAACACCAAACATTGGGAGACACTGGCTTTGCTGTATTCATGATGCTGTCGAGACTGCTCCTTGGGTGGCAGCTCTTTCTCTTTGGGATCTCTTCCAATGGCAAGCTGGGAGCAGATCAAGAGCCCATTGCCAACACCGAGTTCCCTGATCACTTTCGCCCTTCAAGCCGTCTCTTTCCTTCCGGCATGCGCTGGAAGGTTATCCTGTCTGATGTTGGAGTGTTGGTGAATGTCTGCTTACAAGTTTACTTCAGCTGGTGTTACTCCTGGCAAGCCGTTTGGATGTGGTATTGGGGTCCCTACGTTGTGGTTCATGCTGTCGTGGTGACGGTGACCTGGCTCCACCATACACATGAATCTGTCCCAAACTTTGACCGTGAGCAGTGGAGCTGGATGAAGACAAATATTGCGACTACGATCGATAGACCTGGATATTGGTGGCTGAACCACTGCACGCATGATATCAACACAACTCATCTTGTCCACCATATCTTCCCTGAGATTCCACACTATCGTGCCATGGAAGCGACCAAGGCGGTTCGAGCTTACCTGGAACCAAAAGAGCTTTACAATTATGATCCAACTGACTTCTGTCTTGCCCTATGGAAGGTTTGTAAAACCTGTCATTTTGTGGACAGCGACAAGAATGGTGTCCAGTACTTCAAGAAGCTCTCTGACGTGCCTTGCCTTGCAGCTGAGGTGGACGCTGGAAAGAAAGACTCGTAGAAAGTAGAGATTGTGATCAGTTTTAGGTATTTCCAGGAGTACAATGTAATCCCATAAGAATATTAGTTGCGAAACATGTAAAGAAAGATAAAGTAGTGCTACTAGTAGGTCAACTAACAGAACTAGCTAGTAAGTGAATCATACTCCTGTCATGAAAAAATCAAATCATTTAAAGCTTCACATACCCATTGTTCAGGGCAGTCAAGGTCTCCTCCACATCAACCAAATCATTCTTGAGCACAGCTCGGAAGCGAATGGTGCCATCTCGAATCTTCTGGATTGCCTCATGCGCTTTGGAGTGAGGAAACTCCTCAATGATGGGTTCAATGCCATGTTTCGCAGCAAACTCCAACATCAGTTTGGTATCCGTGGAACCGCCCGTAGGATTTCCAGAGATGCTAATGCGTGAGAAGACGAGGAGCTGCGCTGTAAATGTAATGGGTGCATCGGGAATGCCACACAAGTGCATGTTACCAAATGGCTTGACAAGAGGAAGGAACTTGTCGCATTCAAATGTCCCACCTGAAGTACAGACAATCAACTGATCGAGAGTTCCGTACGCTGCTTGCATAGCATCCGCGTTCGTCGTATCTACCAGGTAGGAGGCGCCCAAGAATTTTGTGAATTCTTCCTTTTTCTTTCCTCGAGAGAAGGCCACGGCGGTGGCGCCTGTCTTGGAGACGAACTGCAGTGCCAAATGCCCAAGACCACCAATACCAAGCACACCAATAGTCTTGCCTTTGCCATCCAGACTGTCTCCCAGGAGGTTGCGAATCGGCTCAAACACGGTGACGCCCGCACACATGAGGGGTCCAACATGATTTTGCTCGAGTCCTCGGGGAACCTTGTAGAGCTTGCGATAATCTGTTCTCATAAAGGAGCTAAAGCCTCCCATGTGGCGGTGGGTGCCCGTTTCGTCCGTAGTATCATGAAAGTATGTGAACCTCCTATCGGCACATAGATTATCACGACCTTTCTGACAGCACTCGCATTTGTAGCAAGACTGAGCTACGCAACCCATAGCGACTTGGTCTCCCACTTTGAGTTCCTTCACTTCAGTTCCAACCCTTGTGACGTGTCCAACAATCTCGTGCCCAGGAACCAGAGGGTAACGAGACATACCCCAATCATTGTCGATAAAGTGCACGTCCGTATGACAAACTCCACAATAAGTTACAATCAGATCCACATCTGTCTTGGCCATTGGCTTGGTGCGAAACGCCGAAACAGAGCCGACACTCTTGGCATCTGGGAACATGTACGCAACAGTATAAGGGGAAGCCATGGTCGTATCGTCCATGCAGTATCGTTTTGTTCTTTTCCGTGGTCTCCTGGTCGGATGGCGAGGGGCCCAGTGTGGCCTTATTCTTGAACCCAAGCGAAACGTCGAAAAAGCGAGATTGGTTGAAGGAATAAAACCTTACTCAGAGGATGGTGAGGGGTGTGGCCTTACTGGTACTCTTGAACCCAAGCGAAACATCGAAAAAGCGAGATTGGTTGCAGGAATAAAACCTTACTCAGAGAGCTACCGGTACTCAGAGGTACGGTATGCTGTTTAAAAAATAGCTATGACATACTAGCTAGCTAGTACATGTAAAATACAAAACCTTACTGGTACTGAGGTAAGTAACCGTACTAGTAGTACTACTAGTACTAGTATTATAATTGATTATTCTGAGCGATTACGAGATCCACTGTTGAAATTCAGTATTAATTAAAACTACGCGTGTTGTTCGGTCGAAAAGACATGAGAACTGCATGAACCAGCTAACGACACAGACATGAGAACTGCACGAACCAGCTACCTGGTACACGTACTAGCTAGTAAAATGACTGGTGATAAACGTCTGCTACACGAACGTGTATCCTTCTCACTCATCACAACTCTCACACAAAAAATTGAGTGTTGTTCCCAAGAAAGACAGTTTGATCATGGTACTGATGACAAAGGATGTATTTGCTTCATTAAGGCGAGCTGTTTGCGCTGTGGTGGGTGTCGTTGTGTTACAAAATGTCCTGGTGTACATGGCTATGCTCTCCTTCTTCTGTGAGGACAGAGTAAAGGCTGAAGTAAGCCCTTCGCTCCAATCCTCGTCGCCTTTGCTGTGGTGGGATGAACTCCGAGGAACGCTGGCCACGATTGGGGCTTGGGCAGCCGATGGTATCGCCTACTTGAGTGGGTGTCTTACATCCGAGGCCACAAATCCTCTTATCGAGATGTTCAGGTATGAATACCCCACTCCCTTTGCTCAGGTGTGGGTACCTGTAACCAATAATGGCCTAGAACTTTCATGTCAAGTTGCGAAGCGTCATCAGGAGGGAGGAGCAAACAAAGAGAAAAATATGACTGTCGTTATTGTGCCGGGAATGTTCAACAGCTCCTCCTTCTCTCTGATTGTTTCCTTGGCGTCCTTGGTATACTACCAGTGGAGAGCCAATGTGATTGTTGTCGACCTCAGAGGGCACGGGGAAACGGGCCGTCGCTTTCCCAACGTACCCTTTTCTCTAACAGTTTTGGAAGGACTGGATCTGTTGAAAGTTGCAGACTTCGCCAAGAGTACCTTCGGAGATGAAGCAGGGTCCATTTGCCTCTTGGGTGTTTCTCTTGGGGGAACTTCGGTTCTTTCTTCTGCAGTGCAAGGAAAGGACTGTTCTGCATTGATTGCCGCTTGTGCAACTGTTTCTGCGCCCATGGACTTGGACAGCTTGCTTGTGAGAATGTCCCAAGGGTCTTTGAATATCTGGTTTATGTTCTACAGTTGGGTTCTGATTTGCTATTGCCACTGTCGAAATATTGGCTGGCATTCACGGAACTTCCATTCCTTTGTGAATCAAGTCGTCAAACCCTATTATGCCAAGGAGTTTGAGCAAGTCTTAAAAACATCGGATGATCCAAGCAAGCTCAGCCCAATGTGGCGTCTCAAGGACTTGCAGGTGCCTCTTCTGGCGGTACACTCTCGGGATGATCCTGTTGCAACGCTGGAAGAACCACAACATTTACAGAGACAAGCTAAGCTTCACAACAAGGACCACTTGGTCCATATTAAGCTCTGTGAAACCGGGGGACATGCAGGGAACCTTCCGTCCATCAGCGGAGATATTCATCGCTTCTTCACTGCATGTTCCCATTTGCCAAGGAACTGTTGCTGAGTATCAGTTGTTCACAAAGCATGGCGCCACACTCAGCCCCGCAACATGCGTTTTTTACTTTGCCCCCTAATGGTATCAGCACTGTTGACTCCTCCCTCTGTTATCCCACTTGAGGAACTTCCTATGGCTAGTTTTACCTCGGCAGTCTAACTGCCTGAGTTCTCAACCCCTTTATTGGTGTTTCCTCCTGGGGTGAAGCCAACAAATATAAGGATAGAGATAGGCATAAGCCAACAAAACTGAAAATTGAAGGTTCAACAAAAGTTAGGGGTAGGAATATATTATTGTAAATTAATAAGATTAGGGCACTTGGCGCTTGGCACAAAAGCACAATAACCCAGCAGGAACTGTAAAGGTTAGAGATACAATAGGAGAATGACAGCTGTAAATTATGGATTAGCAGGTGTTGCCGACTGGGCTAGCTTAAGAAAAAGAGGGTTACAATGAGGGAATGATAGCGGGCGGCAACACACGACGAAGTCGGGTGTTGCAGGTGTTGTCGCCAGGGCTACCTTGAAAGAAGGGTGCAATCTCAAACATGATCCTTCTTCTTCTGTTTGTCTTTCTGCGGAGGTATCGCAGCTCCCGCTGACTTTTTTAAATAAAAATAAAAGAACAAGCAGATTGCACGAAATACGAATAGAAACTAAATAGTTGAAAAACTGCACGGCCATTTCCACCTCAGTTCAACCCAACAATCCTAATTTTCCTTTTTTTCCTGGCCTTCGCCATCATTGATATAGTCTGAGCTTGACCATGACATAACCTCTGAAACCGGCTTTTCCTTCTCATGGTCTACTAGACCGCAGACTCCGTTGCCACAGCCAAAAACATTTGAAGGGTCGATGCCCTTCTTCACATCCTTCAGCCATTCGTTCATAGGCCCGCTGTTGATTTCCGGCATGAAATGACGGCGTAATTTGCCGACTCCATGATGGTGACTCAAAGAACCGCCATAGCGAAGACAGCTTTCACGAGCCGTCTTTTCTACCAGATTGAACTTCGCGCAGGGATCTGTAACTCCCACCAAATTCATGATGAGATAAAAATACGCACAGCAACCTTCTTCGTATAACTGCGTGATTCGATAGCAGATCATTGGCTCGCCCGGCAGGCACAGTTCCTTGAAGATCTTCTTGACGTCGGCTTCCACTCC
This sequence comes from Seminavis robusta, assembly GCA_903772945.1. Lineage (NCBI taxonomy): Eukaryota > Bacillariophyta > Bacillariophyceae > Naviculales > Naviculaceae > Seminavis > Seminavis robusta. The sequence goes on along the minus strand of CAICTM010000906.1, from coordinate 30,762 downwards.
CTTGCAGAGATCCAATGCACGCGACCAGCAGACAAAGGTTTCAAAACTCTCGCCGTAGATTTGGTAGGAGTAGATCAGATCGCGAAAGTAGGCGATGGCAAAGGTCAGATCGTACCCGGAAGCGCCATTCTTGCTGCCGGACTGCAATCCGCCGAATCTGGTCGCCAACTCATTGATGATCTGCTTCTGCATCGCCACTTCCTTGGACTCGCCTTCATAGACCATGGTGCAGGCACTGATGGTTTGGGGGTTCCATTTCAACCAGTGCCCGAGGTAGGACTTTACCAAACTCTTTCCAAATGTCTCAATAACCGATCCGCTTTTCCCGCTGATGTGTTGAGCCAACTGGAACTGCACATTGTCGGAAAGCCGAGTCGAGGAAGGACGCAACGCTTGAGGCAGCCGGGCAACTTCACGCATGAAATGGAAGCCAGTATCGAAATCGGGGAAGACAAGCGACGAATACTCATCCACGGCCGGAATGCGGTGGACGCGAACGACGGCGCTTGTGATTAAGCCATAGTTGCCCTCAGAGCCCATGGCAAGATCCTTGAGCTCCGTTCCGACACTGACGCGTCCAAAAGAAAATTGCTCTCCCTCTGGCAACTCGGCGTTATGATGATGTTGAGTAAGAACGCCTTTGGTCGTCACCATACGCACTTCTTTAACCATTTCTTCAATGTTGCCGTATCGATTGCGCTCTATTAGTGGGCGCAGAAGCAAGAAGTTGGAATCCACGTGAGCATTTGCCGGTAGATGTTAACACGGGGCGAATCACATTAACTTACTCATGCCTGACGCTCTTGTGGCGATCCACCCACCAAGCGTGCTGAACTCCAGAGAATCAGGTTCATGTCCCATAGTAAAACCATCGGCACTAAGCATTTTGACAACATCTCGACCGACGATCCCAGCCTCGATATGAGCTAAGCCGTCCTCTTTATTCAACCACACGATCTTGTTCATGCGACGCATATCTATAGACACAACGGGGCGTGGATCCACTTCCTTTGGTGGCGGGTTCGTTGCGTGTGTGACATTGGTACCTCCTAAAGAAAGCATGGGCAGTTGGAAACGCAGTGAATGACGGATGCAGCACAGAGGATGGATAAGTTTCCACAAAACTTACCTCCGAAGGGGATCAGGTTCATTGAATGTTGTTCAGCTAATTCCACAATTTTCACGCAATCAGGCTCGTTTTCAGGCCAGACAACGAGATCAGGGCAGCGCGGCAAGCTGCCTTTTCGGAGATGCTCGATATCCTCTAAGCAATGACCCGTTCCATGACGATACCGTTCTTTGGGGTCTCTGCTGAGCTTCGAAGCAGCAAATCCATTTCCAAGGAACAGGTACAAGAGCTTCTTGGACTGGCTCTCATCGACACTCTTCGGTTCTGCACAAGTTGGATCAAACTGTGGGAGCTTGCTGCCCATGACATCTTCTAGAAAGCCGTGGAGTGTTGGAAACTCTTTGCCGCTAATTCGATATCGCTGTCCCTTGAATCGTACGCTGGCCGGAACGCCATGGGTCCCACCCACAACTTGGAAACCGGAATCGACAAACCCCCACCCACCGTAGTGCTCGGCGTCGGGATTGCTGGACTCTTGAGCATACACTGGCAACAGAGTTGTTCCTGCCTCTTCCTCGTTTCCGTCCTTGGCAAAGTCAGAAACAAAGCTTGACAGGTTGTCTCGGTTTCCCCTGGCCACAAATGAGGCTGCGGCACTTGTAATAGGCGGGACTATGGTGGTGGCAGACGCAGTGGTATTCATCTGACTCTCCATCACCTGTAAGACATGATCCACACCAGGCTCTGGAATTCCTTTGCTTAGAATGATCTTACTAGCAGCTTCTGCCAGTTTGTCAGCCTCCTCAAAGGCTTCAGTGAGCTTCGACAGGACAGTAACTAGGTGCTCAGAATTGTATTCTGTGTTGGTCGCCTTCAGCCTTAATTCTTCGTCGCCTAACTGCGCTTCGTTAAGAATCCAAGTAGACCAGTTGGGATGGCTGTCTCGGAGAAGATGAGCAATTAGATGCATCCACTGCAGGTGTGCGCACCAAGCTTCAATTGAGGACAAACGCTGAGCTTCGTGGACTACTAAAGTCGATCCAGTCAATAGATTTCCTTCGCTTGACAAGATAACCGACTCAAGAGCTTCTGTCGGAATCTTCAGGTGCACTCTAGCCACCGCCAGATGAAAGGTCGTAATGGAAGTGATCTTGCGTTGCTGCTTCTGCACCTCAAGCGCAACATGTTCGGCCGACTGGCCACTCTGAAGTCGCGTTGGCTTGCCGAATGTAATTTGTACAGCACCAAGGTTGATGCTCTGCGTGGCAAAGAGTTGCCGGAGCCAACCTAGTACACCAGATGTCGAGAGCGGCTCCTTCTTTCCCTTGGAATGCATTTCGGACGCAAGACTCTGGTGCTCGGGAAGTCTTTCGTAGTCAATGGCAATAGGTGCAAGCACTGGAGTGCCCAAGGAAGTGGGCAACTCCTGGAGAGCCTTGATAAAGCCGTAACGGGGTGGTACTGCATCAAGAATATCATGGTTAGTATACTGAAGGGTGAGAAACCATCAACATTGCATGCCATGGCTCCTCCGTTTGGGACTGGCAGTTGAGACTTACGGAACCTCCTATCACGACTTCGTTGGCCTTCAATGAACACCATCAAGTGTTCTCCTTTCTTGACGAATGCTTCCAATGTAGCAGCAAGCTCGTGACCTCGGTTGCCTTGCTCAACCCAGAACGCACCGCACCACTCCAACATGCTTGCAAACATCAAGTGTCGGAATCGATGTGAGGCTGCCGCGATCCGAGGCATTTTGATGCCAGTTCCTGGCATGGAAAAGCCGAGGAGGCTAATGAGGACGAAATCGAGGACAGAGCGATGCGTAGGCGCTAGACACAGAGGTACAGAGCCGTCATTTCGCATTTCCTTGGCAAGATCCGCCATAGAAGCCAGATCCACTGAAATACTGCTACAAGCTTTTCTCAACACCTTTGAAGTCACAACTCCAACCACGCGATGAGCGAGATTGCCGTTTGGCTGCGTCAATGCCCACCACAAGTCAGACCTGTGATCGGGAATTAGAGGCACAACCAAAGCAGTTGGGTCGCTCTTCTTCTGACTGACACCCACGTTCATCATGTTCTCGACAGTTCGTAGGACACTTGCCAAGTAGAAAGCAGGTTCCATCTTGTCGGGCAATTGGCGCCGCTTGTAAGGGTGATGTCTTCCGAGAGATTTTTCATACGAAGGCACCAGACCCCTCAAGCGCATTACGTCAAACGCTCCTCCTACCGGTGCTTCGGTAGCGAAGGCTGTCTTCCAGACCTGGCTTTCCGGGAGCTTATTGAATACATCGTCAATGTGTTTTGCGATCTTCTTGTTCGTGTGAAATGACTTGCACAAAAGCAAACGGAGTGCTGCTTCCCAAGAAGCAAACGCTCCAATCACGGTCCACAAGGAGAAAGCGTCTTGGGCTACCTTGGGGAGAAACCAGACCATATTCCAGATAGAAACCTTGCTGTCACTTTTCATCGAGTTTTCTGAAAGCATCGAATGGATGATACCGACAGCTAAAACATCAACTGGGATGACTGGAAGCGGGCTATCAGGAAAAGCACACACTTGAACTGAACCAGATCGAACCGCCCCAAACAGAGATGACAAGACGTCTTGCTTGCCACCGTTAAATCCGGGAAAAGGCAAAATCCATGAAGGGCCCACAATGGCAGCACGGATAAGGACTGTCTTGGTGACGGAAGCGGCCTTGTTGCTGCGAGAGAGGAGATGGTCCGCAACGCACTTGGAAAGCATGTACGGACTCGGAATTCCCAGCTCTTTCATCGCCTTGGAAGCTAGCCACTGGTCACCAACCATACTATGATACAGGTCGACTGCCTTGTATCGTCCAAGAGGAACAAGTTCTTCCTTAATAATCGTGTCGCTCCTCGTATACGAGCTGATACTTGCTAGGGCATCCGAGACAACAATGCAGGCCTTGGAGTTCCATTCATCATATGCCAAAGTTTGCAACTGGAGCGCGGCGGTAATATTGGCAGCAGCACTCTCTTCCATGGGGGCATCATGGCGGATATTACCAGCGCAGTGAATCACGTGGGAAATTCCACTTTCGGAAAGCGTGTAAAACTCAGCTTGCTCCATTCCAAACTTGGGCTTACTCAAGTCATCAACTGCAACAAGTTCCACAACTCGGTCCCACACGGTACGCAAACCCGAAAAACAGTCTTCTTCTCGCAAATCTTGAATTCTTGTCTTGGGGTCTCCGCCAGCTGGTGATGGCCGAATCATGAGATAAATCTTGTTGTCCACCTGGATACCATCCTCTTGTTCCTGTTTCATGAGACTGAGCAATTCCAAGAGAATCGAGCGACCCACAAAACCAGTGGCCCCGGTCAACAGGACTCGTTTGTCTTCAAGTTGTGCATTGGCATTCCACAAACTCTGGAGAGACTTTTTCGTTCCATCGCCATTGTCAATGGTTCGAAGATTCCGAACCAACTCTTCGTGGCGATGTTTGGATAGTCGAGCCAAGTATGGCAAAAGACGAGAAGTTCCTCCAGTCTCAGAATGGAATTTCTTAGCAAGCATCCATGCAACACAGGGAAATAAAAGAGCAACGGCCGCTGAAGCGACAAACCAATGCCACGCACACAATGCAACGGCAAGAGCCATGAGTACTCGAATCAGAAAGCTGGGGGACGAGAGAGCTTGTTTGGCAGATAGAATGAATCCTCTGGTGAGAGAAAAAGCCGTCTTCGAAGCAGCCAACGCCTTCGAGAAATTCATGGCCAAACTCTTGATCAAACCAAGGAGATTGAGAAACAAGGCCAAAACGACCTTGACCTTTTCGAGGACCTTCATCGTCTTGGATTCCAAACTAAAAACCTATTTGATCTGCTGCTCTTGACTCTTGACACACAAGAGAAAAGGCAGATTGTGCAAGTTTGTGTGTTGGATTTTGTGAACGGAGTTCTATCGGGGACATTTGCATCCAATCTTCGTGAGCCCATTTAAGGATTTTGAAAGTGTCTATAGGTTCGCTTTCTGAAGGTCCCTCTTGCTATTTGAAAGCTACAGTACTTTAGTGTATTAATTAAGTTCGCACAGTTATAAAAAAGAGTATTAATAGTACCGTACTCTTACATGTAATATTATTAATACACGCTTTTTAAAAAAACAGAGGAAAGTCAAAGACATTTGAAGTAAAAAGACTGTTAAATCCAATTCAACTTAATGCTGTTTTGATCGAAATTTCAGTACCAGTAAAGTTTCCACAGTGGTCCAGTCGTAACGGTAGATACCGCACTGACCATGAACCGGTAATCTTACATTTTAATTAAAATTGTACGACGCACCAATTCTTGGTTGCCCTGGTTTTCAGTCTCCCTTTTTAAAAGTGAATAGATGACCAAAAGACCCTGAATAGAAGACTCGAAAGACTGTATAGAGATTGTCAAATACCGGTATATGAAGGAAAACAACAGCCGTGCGGAAGCCCACCAGTTTCTTGGATCTTTTTCCAAGAAACTGGTGGGCTTCCGCACGGCTGTTGTTTTCCTTCATACAGTATTTTTAATTTTGATCCAAAGACCACCCTGTGCAAGTGGTTTACTAACAACCCGATTAAAAGATTACTCGAGACACAATAAGTACCACTATCGTATTCATACCGGTAGCACCCACATGTATGTAGTCTAAGGCGATTTACCGGCAGTGTACTTCAGAGCACTAAAAGCTATGGTGGCACATGTATATGTGCCCATGTGCCCACCAAGCCGATCAGAGCCACAGTACTAGACTAGTTGTCTAGTACGGTATCATGAGAGGCAGGACTATAAGCTCCATAGTAGCTGGTACCATTGAGAGAGCAGGACAAAAGCTCGACGGCACCATTGAGAGGCAGGACGAAAAGCTCGATAGTACCATTGATCATGAGAGCAGGACAAAAGCTGGATGGTACCATTGAGATGCAGGACGAAAAGCTCGATAGTACCATTGATCATGAGTCATGAGAGCAGGACAAAAAGCTCGAATAGTACCATTGAGAGCGGGACAAAAAGCAGGTACCAGGTACCATTAGCATTGAGAGCCAAGACATACATACACTGTGTACAGTTGTACCGTATTATCCAGTTTTAATTAAAAAGAGACGCGCACAGGGCTTACATAGGTGGAGGCTGATTGAATGATTCAACTTCAATGATTCTCATTCAACCGTGACGGATTCAACAGCACGTGTTCCAGTATTAATAATTATCATAAGTAAGTTTTGATCGTTTTCACTTTTTCTACACTCTGTACAGTACGATGTACTGGTACCAGGTACGGTACACTTACACGGAACATGAACCAAATCGTTTATCGATCGTTTGTGCCTTGTTGTTTGTGGGACAGTCAGGACCGTCCGACGTTTTCACTCAGGATTTTAAAACCAAAAATTTTACGATTCGATTCGAAACAAACCTTTAAACAACCCATTAAACCTTCAACAATCCATTAAACAAGCTTTTAGAACAAGTCCTTAAGCTCTCAAAGCAACCTTTAAGCCTTCATGAAAACCCCATAGAACAATCCCTTATCAGCAGCCCTTAAAACATGAATCGAATCAGGAAAATCAGGATACTATTAATAACTAGCGTCTCTATGTACTGGTACAGTAGCTACAGCTAGCTACTAGCTAGTAGACCACTTCATACGATTTTAGCAAAAAGTGACTGAATTAAGAGTAGTTTTACTCTTGATCAGCACAAACTGCTTCTACATGTAGCTTGTGAATGCCCACATCCGGAAACTGTGAATGCGGATGCGCACACCGATAGTTTCCAGAGGCATTCGATCATCCCGCATTGAATAATAACAACAAGTAGTTTCTATCAGACCAAGAAGATGAGGACAGCACAGCAGCCAAATGGCTGCTGTGGTAAGTTTCCCGACTATGAACCCATTGCAATTGTTGGTATGGGTTGTCGTCTCCCTGGTGCCGAAAGCCTATTGGAGTACTGGCGCATGCTTCGTCGCGGAAAGGCGCAGATGCAACCCATGCCCAAAGGAACGGAGAACGAACGTTGGAATGCCGACCACTTCTACGATCCCAGTGCCACGAAACGCGGGAAAATCACTCACGAAACCATTTGTCTCTTGGATCAAGTTGACAAATTCGATGCCGACTTCTTTCGTCTAAACCCAAAAGAAGTGGCTGAGATGGATCCCCAACATCGTCTGCTCCTTGAGGCAACGTACGAATCTTTGGAGGATGCCGGTTGGTCTCTACAGGACCTTGCTGCTCCGGATAACAACGTTGGAGTCTTTGTTGGAGCATATGCTCCCGACTGGACGGTAATGGCCGCCTCGGAAATGAATGGCGTAAACAACTACACTATTACCAGTCGTAGGTTGTTCATGATCAGCAATCGGCTAAGCCACTGGTTTGGATTGGAAGGCCCTTCCATGACGGTGGATACAGCGTGCAGCTCGTCGCTGACAGCCGTCCACCTCGCCGCCACAGCTCTTCAAAAGGGTGAGTGCCGAGTAGCCATGGCCTGCGGTGCCAATATCCTCTTACATCCCTACATTAGCATGGAACTCAGTCGTCAAGGTGTCTTCAGCAAGGATGGAGCTCTCCGGGCTTTTGACAAAGATGCCAGTGGATACATCCGTGGCGAGGGTGTGGGCACATTGCTGTTGAAGCCCGCGGCTCAAGCTCGGGCTGATGGCGATCGTATCTATGCGCTCATTGCTGGATCGGTGGCGTCTGCCGGCGGAAAAACGCAGATTATCACGCAGCCCAATCCGGACGCTGAAGCCGCAATGATGACAAGGGCATTGCAACTTGCCAAGCTCAAACGAGACGATATTCGGTTCGTCGAAGCCCATGGGACAGGTACTCCAGTTGGTGACGCTATCGAATTGAAGGCAATTCTGGAAGCCTACGGATTGGATCAGCGTAGCTCAAACGTTCCCCGGCTCAAGATCGGAAGCGTAAAGTCTCTCATTGGGCACTTAGAGCCTGGTTCTGGCATCGCCTCCATAATCAAGATGGCTCTTTCACTGTACTATGGAGAGTTTACACCAAACGCCAATTTCAAAGAGCCAAATGATACCATTGCTGGCAAGGACATTGACGTGCAAGTGAGCGTGGAGTCCATTGAGGACCACGGAAGTCACACAGCAGTGGGAATCAACTCTTTTGGTATTGGTGGAAGCCTTGGACATGTCATTCTTCAAACCGGTGACACCCATGCAGATATCATCAAGGATTCCGGAACGAAGAGTGGTGCAGGGTGGACTTTAACTTTGCAACCACCCACTGAGGGGAAGCAATTGTTCTTTCCGTTTTCCGCGGCATCAAGGGTGGCTTTGAAAGGTCTTCTCTTGACATGGCTGCGTCTCCTGGAGACACAGGAAGACCCAGGGCGAACTGATCTGCTGCAAGGGACGAATCTTGAAACTGAATTCTTGACGTTCGACTCATCCCTTGTGGCGTATGCCCTGTCAAAGCGCAGTCATCTGGCTGTACGAGTGTTGGTTGTCGCGAGCTCCTCATTCGAGTTCCAAGCTGGTCTGAAGAAGGCCATTGCATCCGTGGAGAGCATTCCGAAGAACTCGTTGGAGCTCCGAGCTTCCAAAAGCAATGCACTATTTGTGTTTCCGGGACAAGGACCACAGACCATTTCAATGGGAAAGGACTTGTACAGCAAGTTTCCTGGATTCTCTAAGGCAGTCCATCAAGTTGACAAAGAATTTGAAGCTCAGTCAGGAGTGTCCATCATCCGGAAAATGCAGCTCTTTCAACGTGACGAAATTGACCCCAAGAACCCGAGAATGATGGAGGACCCTGCTTTCTGCCAGTCTGCCCTCCTTATGTTTCAGATTGGACTTTTCGAGGTACTCAAGGCATTCGGAGTCTCACCAGCCATCTGCATTGGACACAGCGGGGGAGAAGTAGCTGCTGCCTGGGCTGCCGGAGCCATCGATCTTCAGGAAGCCGTTACAATTGCATTGGCTCGTTCTGTTGCCTTTGGCAGCCTGAACGACACAGGTGGCATGCTGGTTGTCAACGCGGACAGAGCAACCATTGAGCGACTCATGAATACGTGCAGCAAGAGTCCAAACTGGTTCTGCGAAGTCGCTGCCTTCAACAGTCAAACCTCCTGTGTGCTTGCTGGCAATAAGGCGTCCCTTTGCAAAATGGAAGAAACCTCAAAAGCGGAAGGGCTGTTTGCAAAGATGATGAGAACCACAACACCTTATCACAGCTCAGCGATTGCGCCCAACAGGCAGAAGATGATTCAAATTCTTTCAGGAAATCTTAGACGAGGAACCCCGCGAGTCCCCTTTGTCTCGTCTTCGCTTGGGCGCGAGCTAAATGCTCCAAAGGAGACCGTCGACGAAGAGTACTGGTGGAGAAACGTCCGTGAGCCCGTTCTTTTTCACAAAGCCATGCGTGACATCTTCCAGAAGTCTGCGGCCGGTAATCTGCCAAAAGTGGATTACATTTTTGAGCTTTCTAACCATCCAGTCCTTGGGGCGACCATTCTTGACGTATTTCGCGAAACCGATTTGTCAGGAAGCAAAGCACCTTCAATTATCAACCCAGGTACGCCAAATCAATAACCACTTCTAGTAGTGGAAGCTTCCTCGCCACCCAGTGCCAATCCCACAGCTAAATCTTTCCTTTTTGTGCCACAGTTTACAGGAACAAACCTGAAAAGGAAAGCATTGAGAATGCCTTGATACGATCATACCAGCTTGGTGACAGCGTAGACCCTATTTCGCTGGTAAAGGATGTTGCGGTGCCAAGGAGTCCTGTTTCCTTTTTGCTACCTCGGTACAACTGGAATCATGATACCTCCTTCTGGTCAGAGCCAAAGAGCAGCAAGGAAACCAGGCTTCATGGCAAAGCTTCTTCAGGCGCAACGTCATCGAGTATTGAACGCGTGGGATCTCCCTACGAGATTTCCCTCGACACTGATACGTTTCTTCAAGACCACGTTGTGAATGGAGAAATTGTTTTCCCCGGGGCTGGTTACATGATGACAGCCCTACGCTTCGTTGATATATCGGAAGAGAGCAACAGTGGGGCGGCGATTGTCCTCCTTGACGTCTCCTTTGAGAACCCTTTGATTCTCTCCCAGGAGACACCGACTCCTGTGTTGCTGAAATGGCCCAAAACTGGCGGAAACACGTCGAGATACTCTTTCTCTCATCCGACATTGAACAATGTGTACTCGGCAGGAACAGTTGGCACCATCACATCTGCATTTGCTAAGCAAGCTTTCTACGAGCTGAAACCTCCGACGCTTGACAAGTCATCAGCAACTGTTATTGCGAAGGAAGTCTTGTACGCCAACCTCAAAAGGCGCGGCCTCGAGTACGGAGATGCCTTTCGGAAGATTCGGTTTGCTCAAGTCGAGTCGGGAATATGCGTGGGTCTTGTGGAGGGAAGGCCGCCACAATCCCGGTATTTCGACATTGCTATTCTTGACTGTTGCTTCCAGCTTTGTGTTTTGCTTGTACAAGACAATGACAGTGCCTACATTCCTCTTGGAGTCAAGCGCTATGTGCACTTGTTCGAACCGGCAGCGGGTCGAGACCTGCTTGTGGAATCAGTTGTTCTTGATAAGCAAGGAGCCAAAGTGAGATTTGACATTCGAATCTGGGAATCCAGCGCCGATGCCAACCGGCCTCCCCGTCTCTGCGCAGTCTGCGAGGAACTCACGGTATCAAGGTTAGGTTCTGTGGCTTCTGGCAACCAAACAGCATACGAAACGATCTACCAAAGGCTGGCAGTTTCGGACGACGAATGGACGTTTGTCGCTGGGGCTGTGATGTCTCTTCCCCCCACAGCACCCCGGAATACTGGCCTTGACCGTTGTGCCTCAGAAATTCTCCAAGAATGGAAGGCCGGTTGCCTTGTCGATGCCGATGGTGCTCCCACTCCTCGGCAGAACTTTGAAATTTCACTTCAAGAAACCAGAGAAGAATCCCGAGTCAGTACCATCTCAGCGACTGGCAAAAAGCTGTCTGATTTCCACAGCCATGCCACTGCTTCATTAAACAGTTTTCACTCGTCGCCATTGTCCACCTATGACCAAGGCTTATTTTCATCCATGACGGAGATATTCGAAATGCTCATCGAGACACGCCACGTCGTGAAAATTGCGGTCATTGTGCCAAGATCCGATGCATTCTTTGTGGAAGCATTCTCGAAATCAATTTCGGCTTTGTCATTTGACAGAGATAGCCGAAGTTTTGAGTTTGTCTTCTACTTTGTTGATGGAGAAGTTCCTGGCCTCCCAAAAGAAGTCGTGCGAGGCCTTTCTGCAGGAGGGATCTCCAGCCGATCAGAAGTAGTCGCACCTGACCTTGAAAGCTTCCAGTTCCCAGAACATGACGTCAGCGACTGCCAAGCACTTGTTTCTGTCAACATTCATCGGACTTTGGTACTTCGACAGACTCTTAGCCGCTTTTCAGAGCTCCTAAGCCCAAAGGGTTTTCTTCTCAGTGCCGAAACAGTGAGTGTATACCAGCCAGGACTTTTGACTGTCGCCGCTCACGAATCGTGGTGGTCCCATGATGATGAAAGGCCAGGCACGTACCCTTGGCTTTCAGTCGACCAATGGAAGGGAGCTTTGAGGCAGTCACCATTCGACACGGGCAGCTTCATTGCATCCAAGGTTCTCGAAAATGAGTTCGTTTCCATGTGCTTGATCACCAGTCGAATCGCACGAGTCAAGCCCCCCAAAGACCAGAAAAGCCTCATGGTCATGCTTGGTTCGTACGGCCGAGATTCTTTCAGGAACATTTCTGCCAAGTGCGAGCAAAAGGGAAGACAGGTTATCAAGTTGGAGTCACCGTCGGTGGAAGACTTCCAGTGCAGCCTAGCACAGGCACAGTCTGGGCTTGGGTCTTATGCAAACATAAATCTATTTGTCGTTCCCGAACTATTGACGCATGGCTCCCCAGATGTTGTGTGGCGTCTGATGGCGTTCTTGCAAGCCTTCGCAACTGAGATGCGCCGCACAAGGGGTACATCCAAGCCGAAGACCATTGTCTTACTTGGCAATGGCCCTTCTTGTCATGCTGTTGTCGGGCTCTGTCGCGCGGTGAATCATGAGCTAGACATCAATCTCCGCTTACTCTGGTTCCAAGACGAGGTGAGGAGCCCTCTGAATACTTCAGGGATAGCCACCACCTTGCTTTCTTCGTTCTCTTTCTCGCAGCCGGAAGTCTGCGTGAAAGGTGGGCGATGCTACGTGCCCAAGATTGTCCCTTTCGTACAAATGAAACCAGGCATGAGTACACCAACTCCAGCGGAGAGTGACAACGAATGGTGCCTTGAGACGCCATCCCTTCTTGGCAATGTCATTACATTGAAAGATGCGTTCTTCGGTCAGCATGTGCAACGGTCAAGAAAGCCTGCAAAAGATTCTGTTCGTATTAGAGTCAAGGCTGTAGGCCTGAATTTCAAGCACGTCATGATCCTGCTTGGCATGCTCCAGGGATACGACCTTGAGAATTCTGGAGGTGAATGTGCTGGAATTATTGAAGATATCGGGGACGAAAAACTGGCTGCTGAACATGGTCTGAAAGTTGGCGACGAAGTCGTTGCCCTGCTGCGCTCATCTGGAATCAGTTCAACGGTTGACACGTTCGCAAGCTGGACATTCCGTCTGCCGAATGGCATGTCCTTCGAAGAAGCTGCAACTATTCCCTTGTGCTTTGCAACGGCTTACTATGGCCTGGTCAAGAAGGCTCAAATAGAGAAAGGCGAAACAGTTCTCGTGCATTCTGCAGCAGGAGGTGTGGGAATTGCGGCCATTCAAATTACTCAAATGATGGGCGGCCATGTGATAGCAAGTGTGTCGTCAGAAGCGAAGCGAAACTCCTTGAGGAAGAACTTTGGCGTCGTAGATTTTGTACAGTCTCGCTCGCTAGACTTTGAGCAACAAGTCTTGGAGATCACGGATGGCAAAGGAGTTGACATTGTGCTGAACTCACTGGCAGGAGAAGCACTACAGGCTGGAGTTCGATGCCTTGCCCCTTGCGGAAGATTCATCGAAATCGGAAAAATTGACATTCTCAACCACTCACAGCTCCCTCTCACGGGTTTTGAACATAACCTTTCATTCTTGTCTTGTCATCTCGATTTCTTGATGAAAAATGATGTCAAGATTGCCAAGTTGCTGCGGGAACTTTTCCAATGCTTTTATGACGGCCAACTCAAGCCCCTCATTCATAGTACGAGTCCTGTTTCAGCTGCTCTTTCTGAAGCACAAAGGATGAGCCAAGGCAAGCACATTGGAAAGATTGTACTGACAATGGCTAGTGAGACCAACACGGCTGACCCAATTCTGAGCAACGACGTTCCGTGCAAGCCATCTCGAGTACATAGATTCCGTCCTGATGCGTCCTACATGATTACTGGCGGCCTGGGATCTGTTGGTTTGGCTTTAGCCGAAGCCATGGCTCAATCAGGGGCTGGAAAGATTGTCTTAGTAAGCAGGAGGCCTCCAAGGACGTACTGGCAGAAGAAGTTGATTGATCGCGTTCAGGCCCTTGGTAGTAGTGTGACGGTACAATGTCTGGACGTTGGCAATGCAGAAGCCGTCCAAGAACTGGTATCAAGTTGCTCCACCAGAGAATATACGCTCAAAGGCGTAATTTGTTTGGCAGGCGTCACCGATGACGGCACGTTCGAGAGTATGACGGCCGGGAAAGTGGATAAAGTAATGAAACCCAAGATGGGCGCGGAGAACTTTCACCTGGCAACCAAGGATCATGGGATGAACCTAGACTTCTTTTTGATGACCAGCTCCATTGTTGCGGCAATTGGAAACATTGGCCAGGCCAACTATGCAGCTGCAAACCACTACCTCACAGGACTAATGAGAATCCGCCACTCACAGGGTCTCCCAGCGGCTGTCATCGAGCTTGGTGCTGTAGTTGGCGAGTTTGGATCAGGTAATGTTGAAATCATACGCTCACTCCCGTGTGGCTGATTGTCGTCGATGAAAATATTGAAACTCATTCTTGTCGTTGTTTGTGTGTACTGGTAGGTATGATCCAAGATGCAAGTTTGATCCAGGTACTAAAGTCTCGGGGGATCCATACCATTTCTTTGAAGCAAGCTGTTGATGGTCATCTCGAGCTAATGACCCAATCAAGCAGAAACCGCCATGTTATCCACGCCAACGTAAGCTGGAACCTGGAAAACTACCCTCCTAGCATTTCGAAACGGTTTTCTCATCTGGCAGCCAATGGTATCTACCAACCAACTGATCAAAGCTCCCAAGATGCACCAGGGCAAACCATCGAAGAAGCGCGCGAGAAGATCATCAACGAGCTTTCGGATATTCTGCAAGTCAACCCAGCTGATGTTGAACCTGAAATGGCACTTTCCAATTATGGTCTCGATAGCCTTGGTTCTGTTCAGCTGATCAACTTTCTCAAGGGTGAATTGGGTATCACAGCCACTCAGTTTGACATTCTTGGCGCTGCAACCGTCAATTCCCTGCTAGGGAAAATGCAGTCCAAACCGCCGTCTCCGCCAGCAACAAATAGCATCTCCGAAAGGGATACACCGCCCGCCGCTGATACCATCGCTGTTACAGAGACATCTCAGCCGGAACGCAACATCGCTGAAACCACCAGACCCGGTATGACACCAACGAAAACGGCTCAAAAGCTCAAAAGGAATCAGTCGTGGGACGAGAGTGCAGCCGCCACTGAGTCGTCGTCTAGTTCTAGTAGTGAACATGGAAATGGCAGCACCGTTGATTTTTCTGGCGCTTCCGGGCTAGGGCTTGATCAAGATCCAGCTGCTGAAGCCGGCGGCCCTGTTGTACTTTTGACAGGTGCCACTGGGTTCATAGGTGGCCGACTTCTCGGAGAGTTGCTGTCGTTGAGCGACAATAATGTTCGGGTGGCATGTTTGGTGCGCTCCAAGTTAGACCACAGCAGCATGTCCATGAAGAAACAAGATGCCAAGCAGAGACTCCAAGCGTCGCTCGAGAAGCACGGCTTCAGCCTCGTGGAAGAAAGGGTCATCGTGTTCATCGCGAAAGACAACTTCCTGAGTATGGAAGAGGAAGATATTCAATTTTGCGAGGACCATGTCACGTCCATCATTCATCTTGCCGCTTGGATCAATTGGGGCATGAACTTGTCCGAACACCAAGAGACCAACGGCCAGCAAGTCCGGAATATATTTAATGTGACCAAACGAGTGGGAGCTCGCCGAAAGATTGGCTTTCATTTCATGTCGTCCACTGCCGTCACGTCTGCTGCGTTGTCCATTCCAGAAACCTTTCATTTACCAGTGCACCGTGCGGTTTCCGGGTACGGGCAATTCAAATGGCACATGGAACAATGGTTGGTGCAAGAGGCCAAGAGTTATCCGAATCGAATCTTTTGTTTCTGTTACCGGACTCCATTTGTGATTGGCCGGCATGTTCAGCCTACTACGGTCCCCTCTGCCCTGATCCAAGGTGGTACCGCATTGAAATGCATGCCCGACTTTCAATCATGCCTTCCATTGTATCCCCTGGATGCCCTGTGCCAAGCCACAGCCTTGTGCGCGTTGAGTTCCCCCGAAGTAACTGCCCAACTCTTGAATCCCAATAACCCAGGTAACGTCAAAGTCCTTCATTTGACTCTGCCTCGACCAATGAGTCCCCGAGAACAAATGAAGCTGTTTGGCAGTGCCGGAGCAGATGGCACGGATCGCATCCTGCCAGTCGACGTTTATTGTAAAGAATTGAATCACTCCCTATGGACCTGCAATCCAACCAATTCCCGCTCTCTCAAATCGATCCGATCCGTGCTCCAGTTGGTGCTCAAGCCTCTGTCATTCTCCGAAGAGGAAGGTGCCGGCAGTTTTGACACGCAGTACACCACGTCTGCCTTGACAAAGCTGGCCAAACAGAACTTTCCCAACGCGACAATTCAAGATTTTGGAGATGTGACGCTGTCCCAAGACTTGTTGGCCGAGTACATTCAGTCGGCCAAGATGCATTGGAAAAAGAGCGCCGCTGCTTAAAAGGATTTCGTGGTTCAACAGAAGCCGAGAGCAGAGCAAAAGCAGCTGCATCATGAGGCCATGTTTTTATCCTCCTAGAGAAATACGTTCTCGCCTTTCTCGGTCCCCAAACAAGCAATGGAGGAGAGTTAGTTTCCTTGTTTCGGTCCCACATTTTGGTGCATTCCTTGAGCTTGTGGTCGGACCGGGTGTCTTTGCGTGTGGTTGGCCCGATGTCTCATTGATCCTGCTGGAAGTATGGTATCGTATATAACTGTATGTCATTTATTGGTCCGCGAAGCCAATTTCTTCTTGTAGAGCATGTTACGGTACCGTACTCAGCGTAGACACTGTCCTCTCTCCCTTGGAGCTCCGAGATTCCCTCCATCTTCGATATGGACTGACTCCTCCAGATCTCCAACCCCACTGTGATGGCTGCAACAAGCTTAGTTTGGTCTCCACCATGCCTTTTCCTGCTCCCACGGTGGACTTCTTCTTCAGCACCACAATCAAATTGTGCGTGAGGTTGCTGATTTAGCTTTCGTGGCCTAGAGCTGCTGTCCGCAACAAACCCCATGTCACGAGTTCTTGGTCGCCCAGCTATGGCCCCGATTGACCCTGCTGATACTTCCCATGCTCCTACTCCCTCTGAGCCCGTCGTCCACGACCGAGGTGATCTCATGTTTTGCGGCTTCTGGCATTGAGTTACCGATTGTATCTTTGATGTCTCCCTCGTGGATGTTGAGTCTCCTGGTCGTCGAGACCGTGGTGTCACTGCTAAGAAGGCCCTTTCTCAGTGGGAGAGGCAGAAGAAGACGAAGTACAAGGCTCAATGCACTGCTCCACGCGGACACTTCACCCCCTTTGCTTCCGAAGCTACTGCTGTTCTCCAACGGCTCTCCCAGCTTTTGGCTTACAAGTGGCTGGTCCAAGCCCCACTCTGTGGTCCGCTCTTTCATTTCTGGAAGGTTCGTTGTTGTTGGTTGCAACTGGTGCTAGCTAGCTAGTACTGGTACCGTACCAGTGCTAGTAGAGCTAGCTGGTACTGGTAACCGGTACTGCGCTTTCATGACCAGGAAAAACGTGAGACGCACACTTTATCAATCTTAGGGGTAAGCCCTAACAAAGCTGGCCGGCGCCAGCTCGGTACCTAACGGTCTCCTCCTCCGATCTCGAAAGAGCGACAATGATGCCAGCATATCTTTGTGCACCAACCTCGACGACGGCTACTACCGGTATCAGAACAAAACAGGTGCTGCAATACGAGTAGAACATTGAACGGATCAACTCAAGCAGAACAGCATTGTCTTGACCACATCCAGTCCAGCCACTCCAGCCAGACTCAACTAGCTAGTCCAACTCAAGTTAGTTAGTTGCACATCCTCCATTGTTTATAACATTATTCAACCATGGCGACTGGAGGAGTGAATTTATCCAAGGAGTTCTTTGAACTGCTCAAGGCGATCGGTGAATCCAAATCGAAACAAGAAGAAGACCGCATCATTGCCAAGGAAGTAGTCCGCTTGAAACAAAAACTGGAGACTCCCCAGAGCGGCGGCATGGGCTCTCCCGCCGCCACCAATCAACTCTTGACGAGCAAGAAACGCGCCAAGGAATTCCTGGTTCGCCTCTTGTACGTGGAAATGCTGGGTCACGATGGATCGTTTGGATACATCAAAGCAGTGGAAATGGCCGCATCCTCCTCTCTCTTTCACAAACGTACCGGCTACTTGGTCTGCAGTGCCTGTTTGAGTCCGGAGCATGAATTCCGATTCATGCTCGTCAATCAGATGCAACGCGATTTACAATCGTCCAATGTCTTGGAAATTTGTGGAGGAGTCCTGGCCGCCACGGCGTTGATTACCGAAGACATGGTCCCCGCCGTGAGTGGAGAAGTCATGAAACTCATTGCACACGACAGTGACACGGTTCGCAAAAAGGTTATCATTGCATTGCATCGATTCCATCAATTGGCACCGGAAACTGTCACGCGAGAAGATCTTGTGGAAAAATTACGCAAAGTCCTCTGTGATCGAGATCCATCCGTCATGGGATCTAGTTTGAATGTCATTGAAGCATTGGCCGCTGAAGATGCCACGGTCTTTAAAGATTTGATTCCATCTCTTGTGAGTATTTTGAAACAAATTGGGGAACACCGATTGCCATCCGATTATGATTATCATCGAGTACCGGCTCCCTGGATTCAAATGAAAATTGTAAGTATGGAAACATATAGAATGAATGAATATGGAAGAGGCATGAGTGGATTGTGTTTCTCATCGCATTGATTCTCATGGACTCATTATTTGGATATATACTACACAGGTCCGCATTTTGGGCATTGTCGGAAAAGCCGACGCGGCCGCCAGTTCGGGCATGTACGAGATTTTGATGGATTGCATGACCAAGGCCGATGTCGGTGTCAATGCCGGATATGCCGTCGTCTACGAATGCGTCAAAACCATTGCCACAATATACCCCAATCCAAAACTATTGGATGCGGCAGGAGAAGCCATTTCCAGATTTATTCGTAGTCGATCCCACAATCTCAAATATCTCGGTGTGACTGGATTGGCCATGATTGTCGAAGGAAATCCACAATACGCCGCACAGCATCAATTGGTCGTTATGGATTGTTTGGAAGATCCAGATGAAACATTGCAACGCAAGACACTGGATCTCTTGTATCGAATGACCAACCCTGTCAATGTCGAATTCATTACCGAGCGTATCTTGGAGTGAGTCTAACAGTATTATTATACATGTACCAGCAGCAGTCTATGATGATTGACAATTGCTAACCATTTGGGTTCTCTCTCTCTGTTTGCAGATTCTTGCGCGGATCCACCGATCTCTTTTTGAAAAATGTACTCACGAAACGAGTCTGCTCCGTGGCGGAACGGTATGCACCCAACAATGCATGGTACATTCGAACCATTACACAGCTATTTGAGGTTTCGGGAGACATGGTCAAACAGGAAGTGGCGCAAAACTTGATGACACTGATTGCCGAGGGAACCGGAGATAGCGAAGAAGCGGATATGCTGCTGCGACAAAATGCTGTGGAACTCTACGTTGGATTGCTACGTGACAAACCGGGAACGGCAACCAAGTTGCCGCGGATCCTGCTGGAAACCATTGCCTGGGTTCTTGGTGAATATGGCTATCTGTCGGCGGTTTGTACTTTGGACGATGTCTTGAAGGAGCTTTGTGCCTTGGCATCGGTAAAGGCGCGACTTCCCAACAGCACGCGCAAGTTTATGCTCAGTGCCGTTTTCAAACTCGTCTCGCAAGCTGGCACTTGTCCTCCTCACGCTGCAACCGTCATTGACGAGTACACTCGTTCCAAGGACACGGATCTGCAGCAACGATGCTTGGAATTTCAAACCTTGCTCACGACGGCACCACAAATTCTGAGCCAAGTCTTCCCCGTCGATGCCAGTGCCGAGGATCTTGCCGTCGACCCAAATCTCTCCTTTTTGAACGGGTATGTTCAACAAGCCATTGCCAACGGTGCTCGGCCCTACGAAAAACCCGAAGACGATGATGACGACGATGATTTCATGGACGAATCGGCAACCAACAAGGGTTCTGGATTCAAAATGACTCCCTACGAGAAACCCCAAACACCTGCTGCTGCCATGGCAGCAATGCGTGGCATGGGAGGGGCCACCCCCAGCATGCCAGGAGTTTCTCTCCCCCCAGGTGCGGGATATGGAGCCAGCACTGCACCCGTCCAGGCCAACACTGGAGCCCCAGGAGCTGTGCAACTCAACACGCGCAACGTGGCCAATGTATGGGGCAAACCCCAGGCTGCGGCGGCAGCCCCTGCTCCGCCGCCTCCGGCTGCCACCAGCAACGCCTTTGCATCCCCAGGCGCCAGCTCCTTTGGTGCCAGTAGTACCGGCACCAATCCCTACTTGGCCGCGGCAGGAATGAGTTCGGCTCCTGCTCCTCCGCCCGAGCCACCCAAGACTGCCGAACAATTGGAAAAAGAGAGGAAAGCAGCTGCGCTCTTTGGTGGCATGATTCCAGGTGCCGCTCCGCCACCACCTGCACCGGCCTCTGCCATGTCAGCGGCAGCCGCAAGAGCAGCAGCTTCGGGCGCCACTCCTGTAGCTGCACCGGCTCCTCCTCCGCCACCTGCGCCCGCTCCAGCTGTAGAGATTGATCTTTTGGACATGTCCGCGTGGGATACTCCGGCTCCTGCGCCGCCACCAGCTGCAGCAGGGATTGACATTTTTGCGGCTGCTCCGTTGCCTGCGGCTGCTCCTGCGGCACCGCCACAGGTAGAAACTGTGTCAGATGACGAGGAGGAAGCACCGGCTGGTGGTCTGGCAGCACCTGCTGCGCCAGCACCTGTCCCACCACCCAACCCAATCGACAACCTAGATCCATTTGCTGCGGAGGGATTGTTGGGTGACGTTCAGGATGCCCCCTTGGCGTCACTTTCCATGGGCACTCAAAAATTCGAGTTCAATGGTGTGCCCCTGGGCCCACTCGAAATCACCACAGCTCAGTTTGGACAGCAGTGGGGAAGTTGCCCGGCGGTAGCTCCATTGGAAGTGCAATCGTCAAAGGTCACAACACTCAATGCATTCATGGACGTCTGCTCCAATGTTGGTGCCTACAAGGTAGAATCCATTGTGTCTACCAATGAAGGAATCTGCGCTGGCATGATTGGTGGAACACATGTAGTTCTCATTCACGGTAAGGTGAGCCCCGGAGGCATGGGTGCCAAGCTAAATGTGACTGTCAAGAGTACAGATCCTTCGGTGACAGGGCCTTTGGCGATGTACATGCAAACACTGCTTCGTTAGAGAATTCAAGTAGAAGAATACAATAAGACAGCACAAGAAACAAAAATTTTATTTAAAACAGGGCATTGATTACTACTGTTTATACATAGAAAACCTACAGCTGTGACTACTCAAATGCATTCATCGGTGCCAGTGCCAAGTCACACATGGGGTACATCATTTCACTTGGTGGGTGCCCTCTTGTGTGGAAAAGCAAGTTGTTGTCGTCAGTGTGTTTGGCTACAGCCGAGGCAGAGTATTACAGTCTGTCCCACTGTCCCAAATTCCACAGGCTGAGGGTCATCCATAAGAGAGATTCGATCCTCAGAACATGCAATGATGGCAGAAGTATTGCTCATTATGGGTCTGTCCAGTCCAAAAGCAGATTCCTGGTAGACTTTGGGGCTGCAGTTCTGCATTCCACTAGCCTCAATGACTTGATCGATCCGTTCTGGCTGTTTCATATCCAAGGGGCCTCCTGGTAGTCTCACTCTCACAAATCTGCTGAGCATGGGTGGGGTGATAACATGACAATCAAAACCTCCAATGCAGGTGTTCACTGCACAGACATGGGTGGACCTTTTGTCACTCTGAGAGAGCAGTGAGCGGTAGTGCAAGGAACATTTTCTCAAAGTTGAAATTGGTAGGAAATTTGCGTCATTGAATGAGTGGTTGGAGATCAGGGCATCATCAACAAAGGCAGCTATAGTGCTGTTGGGAACCTCATGCTGGTCCAAAAGAGTACAGCTCCAGATCAACCAGTACAAGGGTGAGTTATTGCTACCTTGGACGGTTCCAAGCAGTTGGAATGGATCCTTAATGGGGGTGTGCATAGCTAATAGTGGGACTAGGTAGAGGTGCTTGCTGGATGCAACAACTCGTCTATAGCTAGCTAGTAGAGCTCACAGGATGAATTGGGGCTACTAGTACCCAAGGAAGTTGCCTCACACCAAGGTGTCTCTCGGGCCCTCGGATGGTGGTATCACGAGACCTCAAAACAGGGAGAAATTGAATCAATTGAATCATTCGATTCGAATGAATCGAATCACAGTTTGTTCTGCCCTCGGCATGCTTCCTCGACGATCTGGTATGAGCACCTGGTGAGCTCGATATTGAGCAATGACACAACCTAAGATACTGCACTCAACTTCACGAGATGGCTCAAGGCTGTTGATTGATTCCAAGTTGTGTTGATGAAGTAACAATGATCGTTCAGCGGCAGTTCCACGCGACCCTGCTGGTTCTGGCCGCCGTTGTCCTCGGTTTGCCAACTCCACACTTCGCAGTCGAGGCGAGCATTGACGTCGAAGACGCCAATGTGGATCTCTCTCAAGATCAGATTGACATCTTTATAGAAGAAGCTACTTCCTACTTGGTTCGTGTTTGCCATACGAAGGAACAAGACCCCGACCATGAAGGAAAGTTCACGTATATTGCATACTTGGACGAAGAATTACCATTGGACTTTACGGACGAGGAAGTCGCGGAAGAGGACCTTGATCAAACGTACAACTTGTTGCGCCATAGCGGGACCATCTATTCCCTTTGCTTGTCATATAAGCGTACTGCTGATCCAAAGGTTTTGAAAGCCATCGAACGATCGATGGAGTTTGTCCAAGACCGGGCCCTTGGACCCGTCCCGGTGGCGTCCCATGACGACGACGAACGTTATGAGTACGACGTTGGCGAAAAGCCAAGCTACCTTCCCGACCTTCTTGCAGTCTGGGAGACCAAACGAGTTGTACCCAACCTTTCCAATCCTCCCAAAGCCGAACTCGGTGGTGCGGGGTTGACATTACTTGCCATGGTGAATTTGGAACAGATTCTTCCTGGTACCTTTGAACTGACCGATCTGCGCAAGTTGGCAAATTTTATTCAGTTCATGCAAAAGGCAGACGGGAGCTTTTATTCCCAATACTTGCCCTTTGACGGTGGTAAAGACAACCACAATCCATCTCTGTTCTATCCAGGAGAGGCATGCTTGGCACTGTTGTACCTGGTATCGATTGAAACCGACGAACACTACAAGGCGCAGTGGATCCAAACGGCGACCCGAGCTCTCTTGTACTTGGAACGGTACCGACGCGACATGGAAATCAATGAAATTGAACCGGATCACTGGGCATTGATTGCTACCTCCAAGCTCTTGCCGCTGCTAAACCCAGAAGGCAGTGACTATGGACTCATCTACCGGCACGGTGTGCGGGTCGCTGCCAGAATGGTATTGGGAATATCAAAAGAGACCTTGTTGGAAGACGATGGCTGTCAAACTTGCACTACCGGCGATGGAAACACGTGTGCCACTGCTGCCCGTCTGGAAGGACTGATTGCGGCACTCACGTTTATTGATGAGGATGAGTTGATTATTCCAGAGACTGACCGTCGTGGAAGAGAAGTCAATGTATACGACAGAGTTCTGTTCTTTGTTCGACTGGGAGTTCAGTTCCTGGTGGAATCTCAAGAACACGACACATCCAACAATATGCAAGGCGGTGTCCCGGCGAAAACGGAGGAGGATCCGAACGAAGTGCGTATTGACTACGTCCAACACAGCATGTCGGCCATCATCATGTACGAAATGACAGTGATATCGGAATCGGAATCGTCGTAACATCAGCAAGGCAGCTAGCTAGTGCGTGCACATGGGTTACCGTTGCCCTTTGTAACTGGCAGGAAAGAGCCGGCCTCGGGCGCATCTACTTTCTGACCTATTACATAATCCCCGATGCACCGTTACTTCTCTAGTCTAGGTTGTCTTTTTATACCTAGAGTGGTTGTGTTCGGCCCCTACCGGTACATGCAGGCAACCTCCAAAGCGTTTAGAGGAAGTGGCAAGAGAGCAGGCTTACGTCCATAAAACTGCCACGGTACAGGGTGCAAAGCAGCCTTGCGGGGTGATGGACGGCTTGTGCCTCCAACGGTCAAATCTTCCGAACAGTCACGCGAGAGTCGCTCGTAGAGCACAACAGCAACACAAAGCCACCAAGAAAAAATAGGTAGATCCAGAATTCACAAGACTTGCCTGTATTGTACTGTAGTTGAAGGCCTGGGTTGCGTATCATACTGGTTTAGCTTGTATCATTGCTCTCCAGCAGAGTGCATTAGTGTGATTCCTGAATCAGAAGAAGAGATTTGACAAGATTGGCCGTTGATTTATTATCCATTATCCAGCTCCAGCGGTAGCATTCTTCTTTCGATTGGATTTTGACCATGGCGGACAACCCCTTTGACATATTTCAGCAGCCGGCACCTCCCAATGGTGTACCCAACATGATGTATCAGCAGCAGCCGCAGCAGCATGCTCCTATGCAAGATCAGGGTTATGGAATGCCACAGCCACCTACGCAGCAACCTCCACCTCCTCCACAGCAGCAGCAATATCCACCGCAACAACAAGTAGACCAGTTTGGACAACCACAACAAGTAGGATACAGCAATGCACTGGTTCCTGCAGCACAACCCTCCAATCCTTATGCTGGGATGGTGGCCCCTCAGCAGCAGCAACAGCAGATGCATCAGCAGCCAGTTCCCAACGGTAACCCCGCGTATTCACAGCCCGGCATGGGTCAAGCGCCACCAGATCCCTGGGGCCCTCCTCCCCCGCAGCAGCAACAGCATCAGAATCCATTTGAGCAGCAAAACCAGGGATACGGGGAAATGCCGCCAAATCATCATCCTGCACCGGCATCACCTCCCCCGGTATCGACACCACCACCGGCTTCTCATCGTCCTCCCCCCATGGATATTGTGCCAGCTCCCAGCAGTGGTTACCCAGGAGCCCCGCCACCACCTCGTCCGGACGAAACACATACTCCCACGGGAGCCGAAGCCCGCAATAAGTATAGTGGCGAATTGTCGCAAAATGCTCCCATGGGAGCATCGCCTCTCCCTCGCGCGGACATGGTCCAAAAGACGGGCTTTGTTCTGTCTCGCATTTCCTTTCGTACCATTGTCATGAAAAAATGGAAACAGAGTTTTTGGGTACAGTACGGTCCTCACACTATGCTCTGGTTCCGATCGAAACACGACTTTGACGATTGGCTCAACAATCCCTACCATACTCAAGCCCAACGCAATTTCATCATCAAGTTGGCCGTCAATTTTGCTCACGACCTCTACAAGCCTAATGTGCGTGGATATCAAGTCACGCAATGTCGAACCAAATCGTATGGGACCAAATTGATTCGACAGTTCAAGCTAGAACGATGGATGGATTACGGACCCACTATTGCGGCCGCGTTTGGATCGAATAACCCCAAAGAAGTCGATGAACTGCGTGAAGCATTGGTGGCTTGCATGAGGAATACGCCACTCAATGGCGGCATTCGAGCCACAGGTGCGGTACGAGAACGAGCCAATTCTGGTGATGGTACGAATATTTGTTATTTTTGTGCCTTATTTCCTTTCGTTGGAGTGTTGTGGCTAACGTCTTTTTTTCCTTCCTGCGCAGCGGCAGAAGGGAGGGGGAACATGACGGCAGAGGGAGGTAAGCGCGATAATTACAGCAGTGCGATTTGTGCATGCCGTCACTTATGAAATCGTGACTTTTTGCTAACCACGCTGGTTTGTTAGGTGTAGGTTATGATTCAGCCTCGTATGCAGGGCACCAAAATGTGGGTCGGCAAGCGAGCAGGTCGGTTGCCTCTGCGAGTGAACTAGGAATGGACAACAAAGGAGGAGGGTTTGCGGACGACTCGGACCATTACCATACTACGGGAGTAATGCCTGATGCAGCACCGGCCCCTGACTTGTTGGACTTTTCAGACCCAATTCCACAGGCACCACCACCACCACAGCAGCAGCAAGCTCCGTGGAATCCGCAGCAGCAGCAACAACAGCAGCAGTATTACGGACAGGCTCCTCCTGCGCAACAACAAGGGCAGTATCCAGCGCAGAACTATCCCATGCAACAACAGCAAATGCCAGTTCACCAACAACAACAGCAAATGCCGGTTCAGCCTCAACAACAGAATTTTGGTCCACCCCCGGTTCAGCAGCAGGCTCAGTATCAGGCTCAAGCCTTTGGTTATTAATAAGTAAGGGCACAGTCTAGGTAACTGATAGTATAGCACTGCAACTCCTGTTTCAAAATATTGTGCTGCATACAGATTGGCTCAAAGATTTAGTGTGATCAAGAACACGAGAAATTTCCCAAGTATATTTTTATTATGCACATGCGAATTCAATCCCATAGTGCATCCTTCCATCCTTTGGTTGTTGGCGTGATTGCTCCGCAAACCTTTGGCCCCCGATTGCACTGTTCCTAGTCCTTACTTCCCACTCTTCTTCCCCAAGGCGTCGCCCTCACTGGTTTCCATCAATAACCTCACTGCTCTTTTTTTTTAAATATACCCTCGTAGGTCAAAGTTCATTCGTGTCAGTTTTGACCTGGAGTCAAAATGACCCTCTTTGACTGGCCATAACGATCTTCGCGCGCACGGTGCACCGCTCGTTACAACTCGATAAAGAGCTCAAGTCAAAAAATAACAGACTTAAGGGTTAGCTATCTAAGACATAAGTACCGGTAGTTAAAGCAGAACGCTAGCTCCTTCAGTTCGCGCCCTCTTTATACTAGTAGGCCTAACTCTAGTGGTTCCGTATCCTCTATCGATATCGTGGAAGCAACCAATGCCACGAACGTAACAGAATGTAACACTCGAACATATCAAGATGGTGGCTTCTACCATCAGCGCTATTGCCAATGGCTTGCCCTCTCCTCCAAGGCCAGCACAGGTGACTGTTGTGGAGCATAGGACTGGCGAAGATGGCATGAGAGAGGCCGTGGTGACTGTGCAGGACGCACCAGATGATGCCCAATTGAACAACAATTTGCAGCATGTGCTGTTGGAAATGGCAGAGGGCGACAGACCCACCAACACTGGAGCCTCCTTGGATCCCAAGGTCTATGAATACTACCAGTACTGTGATCATGCCTACCCTGAGGATCCAATGCGAAGGGTGTAGGACTATGAAAAGGTCTACAGATTCATGTTCTACACTGCCTTCAGAGAGCCAAAGAAACCACCAACCAAGGCTGAGCGTGCTAAGCCTGTTGCACAGAGGAAGCACTTCAACAAGGAGGCGTTTGATGCACTCATGGTGGACTACAAGGATGCTGCTTCAGCCAGGCTGAATCGACCCAATCCAAAGGATCCATTGAGCCCTCCCTCTTTTGAACAGTACAAGCAAATTATCAGGAAGATCTGGAAGGTCCAAGTTGCCAAGGGGTTGACTACAATCCTCAGCTTTGATGGTATCTGGAGGCTTCCACTGGACGATCTATTCAAGTATGTTAAGCAGAGGAAGCCAATACAAGACAAGAGGAACTACAAAGAGAAGATTCATCTAAGAAGCGCATAATGGGGTAGCCCGAAAACAGTGAGGTCGGTTACAAATTTGGTAGGTCAGTCGATGGTAAGGTTACCAATTGATAAGCCCTCTTCCTGAATTGGCAACCATGGTTACCAGTCCATGAGGTAAGGGTATCAAACAGAGACCTAGCAATGCTATTGAATCCACAAGGTCTCTACTAGCGTAATGGGTATGGTCTATTGGTTGGTAATCGGCGTTCTATTTTAGTCTAGTTACATCTATCGTACAACCAAGTCGTCGTCGACTTAGCCAAATCCTCGAAACTGACTTGTGCATACAGGAAAATGGGTACCAACACAGGAATCAACGACCAAACACTAGGAAATACCACGGGAGGGATGAATCCGGTAGGAGGATCCACTCTCCTTTGTGCGTTTCGAGTTGTTGTGTAGCCTCCTCCTCTTGTTGCCATTCAATGACTCGTCGACGACGATAGGCTCCTCCTCTCTGTTCATGCTGTTGGTAGGGCTGGAGTTAACAGAGCCTCCTCCGTAGCCGTAGCCTCTCCTCTTGTTATCCGGAGCGATCGTTCGTTCGTTCGACCTCGACAATGGGATTTCGTCGGCCATCGGCAGTGCAGCAGAGAAAACAACAAATACATATGAGTTTTGTTTTCTGTGCTGTGCTGCAGATGACCGGAGACTTACTCTTGCTTTTCAAATTGCACCAACTTGGCCGTCATGGGCCGAGAACTGACTGCCATCCCATGGTCCATAGAATTCAATGAGGGATGGCTTTCGAATCTACACCGGAGACAGCCGGCTTGAGTGAGGATTGGATAATAGAGGTGCGATCAACGATTCGAATAATTAAAACAATAATTAAAACAACTCACCTGATGATGGCCGAGCTTGGAATTCTCTCCTGTTTACCATAGAAATCCAATGAGGGAGAGAAGTCAGCGCTGTACCCTCAATTAACACTCTTGATAATAGGCTTACCTTATTGCGATCGATCGATCGGCCGATTGGATAAAGAACTCCTCCTACCGGTAGCTATCACTGTTGTCGGCCAAACTGGTATTTCTCTCCTGTTTACCATAGGAATTGAATGAGGGAGAGAAGTCAGTGCTGCGCCTTCAATAATAACACACTTGATAATGGACTTACCCGTAATAGTAGTAGTAGTGATCAGCCGCTCCTCCACCATTGTGTTGCTCTTGTTGTGTTGCTCTTATTGTTGGTGAGCGATCGAGTGAGGAGTGAGGCTGCTTTCAAAGAAGGGGCAGCCGGGCAGGCTGTTCCGTGAAGTCTGTTTGAATCCTTTACTGTGGAAAAGCAGTACTCTCCAATGACACTTCCCAAAACAGCCTGCCCTCCTTATAAATCCAAGTCCACCTTGCGGAACAGAAGCAGCGCCACATCCATCCAGGGCTTATTACCATCAGAAATAGAGGCTTCTCCTCTTACAGAACAAAGAATCCACCCTTCCACACCGCCAAACAACCATCTAAAGAGAGGCTGCTCCGTACAGAGGCAGCCATCAGGTTACCAACCAGGTCCAACCCAAGCTTGCATCTTGTACATTCAGGTACCCATTAGCTACCCAATCTGCAAGGTATATGTGATCAAACTAGAGGTCAAAACTGTCAGGTAACCTGAGGGATCCTCAATAGAAAAGGATGTCCTTCCACAATCAGCGTGCTATTTGCTTACCAAAGAGGAGCTTAGAGCTGAAACTGGAAGCAATAGCATACCAATTTAGAACCAAATGGGTATGGAAAAGGCAGGTAAGGACCATCCAGATTCAAAATTACCCCATTATGCGCTTCTTAGATGTTGATGGAGAGTTTTCTCCCTACATGATTGTGGAGCAATACACATCTATTGAAGCTATTCTATGGAAGCACAGCCATGACGCAGTTGGCTACAGGTCTATTGCCTGTCAGCTCCGCCACAGGTATTGTTTCCTACATTTGACTTGTGGCATCCTGCGCTGTGAGTCTCTCCACCGTGCTGAGTTCAGTGACTTCCTTGGATTGACAGTGCCGAAGGATGAAGACAGAGATGTCCACAACACCTACATCATGGTTAACCAAATCGCTATGGGCAAGACAGCCACCTATGGCAGGAGACAGTATGGTAGGGCCACTCGCCACAAGGATGTCAAGGTGTGTTGCATTGCCGCTTTTGCTTTCATGATACAGTACCGACTCCATTGCACCAGTGAATTTGCCAATTTCACTGTCGACGACTGGGCGAACAACAAGAAGTGGTTTGACATCAAGGTTCTGGCCGACGTCAAGGCTGGCGCTGATAGATCCAAGGAGATGGAGAAGGACACTTATGGAAACCACATCCGTGGCATTCTTAATGAACTGCAGCTGGACTGCTCCAAGGT
The DNA here is from genome assembly GCA_903772945.1 of Seminavis robusta. Taxonomy (NCBI): domain Eukaryota; phylum Bacillariophyta; class Bacillariophyceae; order Naviculales; family Naviculaceae; genus Seminavis; species Seminavis robusta. Next base: position 1,202 of record CAICTM010000906.1, on the reverse strand, counting down.
ACTGCATCTTGGCCGCAAGCTTGGTGCCCTCACACTTGAGTTTCTGATGGAAGAAAGAAGCCAAATCCAACAGTTAGGCGGCTGGTCAGAGGGCTGTTATGATAAGCACTACAGCGGAAAGATGCCTCTATCTCCTGTAAGGAAAATGGCAGGATACGGTGGAAAGAATGGCTGTCTGTTTTGTCCACGGTCAGCCATGTACCCTCCCAAGGAACTTCTACTGCTTACTCCAATTGGAAAATGGGTATACAGTTGCACTACGCTAAAAGCTAGTGTAAAGATCTTTCGAGTGTTTTGAGTTTGAGAGAATGAAAGTTATGAGATGTTTGAGAGATGAAAGTTATAGAAGATGCTATGAAACTAATCAACGAGAGAGATCATCATCAAGGATCGTAGATCTGGCTTCCCGCGGAGACTATAAAGTGTGATGAGTAGGTTGCGGTAGTAATCCTACGTCTCTCCACGATCCTAAAACGGAACGCGTGGAAGTTTGTCTAGCCTGGATCTAGTAGCGTGGAAGTACTTCACGCTGGCTAAATATCTAGAGCGAGTTTCATCATCAACCTAGATGACTAGCGCGGTCATTGAGAACCCTGTCTCAATGACATTTCACGAGAGACTCAGTCATGAGTCGAACTCAAACCTATCTAGGATCGAGTCGCGATAAGGCTAAGAGCCGTGTATTGCATTCGCCCCTGACAAGGGTCACAGAAGGCGCGACAGCAGTCGGACAAGGAGAACTATGATTTAAAGTGCGGGCACTCTCATGAGATTTGGATGTAGACATGTGCGTCGCACGATGGCAATCCTACAAGGGATCAGGCCTTGTATGGTGTGTATATACCTTATGTTCCAAGTCTGGTAGACTGTGCCGCCGTTGGCGGTAGCATGTCGGAGCGTACAGTGCCATTGTCATTGACTCGGTCTATAGTGTAAGGACCTTTGTACTTTGGCTGACCGTACTTGCGGTGCTGATACTGTTGAATCATCACGGTATCGTTGACATTGTATTGGTGAGGGACACGCGTCGCGTTTTCCCTATCGTGTTTTGTTGGATTAGTCGTTGGCGACGTTCCTTAATGTACTTCCAGTTGGCTTCGAACCGGCGTTGTGAATCGCGTCACGATTGAACACAAGCTGTGCGGGCGTTGCCGCAAGGTGGTATGAATCGTGGCATTCATTGCAAAGCAACCGCCGTGAGG
>CAICTM010000905.1:0-43129 GCA_903772945.1 Seminavis robusta | reverse complement strand
TCAGAAGAGCCCCCTTGCACACAACTTGGGTAACCAAACACGCCCAGGACACTGCGGGGTCGGACGGATGCAACTTCGAAGAAAGTGGCAAGACCACAGCAAACTGTCCGCGATCGGCCTCGAAGATGAAGACACCTCCACGTGCTCCTCTGTAGACTCCACCAACCTCGCTACACGGCATCGCGAAGCACAGCAAATACGGAGCTGCACCCACACACCGCTGCGCTCGACGCAACGAGCGCAACACCCACCCCGACCTTCCGAACACAGATCCTCCTACACCTCAACCGGTGCGCACCAAAGGAACCCTTCTCACACCACCACACCGGCCAGATTGCCACCTCCATCCGCAAGCCATCGCGACCAAACAACCTTGGCATTGTGAACTTGTACTTGGCAGGGTCTCCACAATCCTTCCAACACATCCAAACACCACCTTGCAACGACCCAAGAAGAACGGAGATGGCCTGGCCTGGACCAGCGCCTTCATCAAACAGATCTGGAGCCTACACTTCAACCCTTGGACCAACCGAAATGAAGCCGTCCATGGCACTACCCTCACTCCCACCCAACTATCCCAACTGGACACTCTACGCGACGGGTTCGACAACAGTATACCCAAGGCACATAGGCCTACTCCCCGTCGACCACTGGAGAGTCCACCCGGACACCAAAACCCACCACCTTACATTCACTATCGACAAGACAAAACGATGGCTTGAATCTACCTCCCTGGCCCGAACAGAATTCCAGAAGAAACTTGCTCCAGCGAATCGACAGCTCCAACGGCAACAGCAACTGATGATCACACATTTTAGTCTTAATCCGGATTAGGCCACTGCGCCCCCGTCACTCCACGAGGAGGCATTCCCTGTGGTAGCGGAGAAACAAGGACCGTTCCCCTCTCGTTGGGGAACGGAGGTGAAAGACGAGCGTAGACTAGTTAGCTAGTTACCATCGTGCTTCTATGAGGTACATCCTCTTGTTCCAATGAAACTGAATGCTATCCCCTCGTGTCGTGCGAACACCCACATAAACGACTCAGTTGCTTGGGCCCTCGGGCTCGATTCGTACCAGCGTTGACAAAAGGTCCTCCGGACCAGATAGGTAGTCTGCCTAAAACTAGTACTTTTTATATATATACTGTATGTATACATTGTTCTTGTTGGTTATGGAGCACAGCTAGTGATCTCCTGATCTCACAGCAAATTGAAATCTTGGCTTTATATTCCACAGTGGCCCTCATATGACTGCAAACACAAGAAAAACAGAAACCAAAGTTGTGGTCCGGGGAAAGAGTGCAAAAGCAACAGATGTTCCTGGTGGAAGTGCACATAAATGGCTGAGTGGGTAAGAAGCTGTGCCTTCCATGAATGCACATGCCGATCTGGTCGAAGAGGATCTCTCCTACTAGGACGGACCAGGTAGCTAAGCCACATCATGGCCCATGAAGAGAACAAGAAAACAAAACAAACAATGAAAGATGAGCCAATGGCCGCCAAACCACAGAAACAGAATGCATACATTTGCCCTTGCAAACAAAAGATGAGCCAATGGCCTCAAAAACTCCTTTAGCATAACACACGCACTTATTATTACACTTCCTTCTCTATCGAAACCACCCAAGACTATAAAAGGGTCTCTCTCTCTACAGTATTGTATGAGGAGCCACAGGCTGTTTAGTGATGGCGGCTGTTGGCTGGCTGGAACCATGGAACCATGGTATGCCCTTATAGAAGGCTCTTTTGGACTGCTTTGAGACACCAGAGCAAAACTCCAAAAAGCAACTCGAAGGAACCTTCGACCGAAGGAGTGTTTCTAGTCCTGATACTCTTCTTTGCTGAAGCCTGGCCCCAGTTGGCTGACCTAGATAATCCACCTACTCTAAAGCCCCGTTTGATTGTGTTTCTCTGTGATGTGCCGCTTTTCATATTGTTTTCCCTGAGGCGGGACAGTTCTTAAATACCTTGCATGTGCACCGCGTGGGTTCGAGCAATGCTAAACCTCTTCCTTGGCGTTTAGATACATTCTATTCACTTGCCAATCATGGCCACATTGAAATATTGGAATGGCTGCATGAGAAAGGTTGCCCCTGGCATGAACATGCGTACACCAGAGCTGCTGCAAATGGCCGATTGGATATTGTTTTGAAATGGCTGCATGAACGTGGCTGTCCCTTGGAGGACTCATGGACATGCCCTGCAGCTGCTGCAAATTGGGCCACTTTGAAATATTGAGATGGCGGCATGAGAATGGTTGCCCCTGGAATCAAGATACATGTGAGGCAGCTGCTGCAGGGGAGGGGCACCTTGAAATGTTGAAATGGCTGCATGAGAATGGTTGCCCATGGAATTTGTACACAGATAATCCGGGTACATGCTTCCATGCATGCTGCTCTCAATGGCTACTTGGATATTTTGAAATGGGCACGTGAAAATTGTAGTCCTTGGGATTGGAGAACCGGAATTGTTGCTGAACATGAATGAAGGGCACCAGGAAATTCTAGAATGGTGCATTGCCAATTGATGGCTGTCCTGCCCCACCGCCCAACATGAGCCACTAATTTGGAGACCCTTCGTCAAGTGGTGCATGATACGGTAGGCATGAGTGGCGTGTGTGTTCTTGATTGGACGGACTTGCATTGCATTCTCATCCTGAGGATTTTGCTGACTGACTGGCCCTGACCATCCTGTACGGCACGGTACGATGTACACCCTCACAAAAAACCCTCCCTTTCGTTTCATTGGAGCTTGGCTGACCGAAACGGCGAGCATGGTGCCATAGCTAGCTGGCGTAGCTAGCTAGTAGTCAAGGATACTATACATGCATATAAATATATATATTTAGAACAAGGAACACTGGTAATCATACGCTATCATACATGCCGCAAGTATAATAGCTGTCACCGAGGAACCGTATTATTATGGCATGCACGCACGCACGTAGAACGTAGTCTAGCTAGAGGAAAGGAGGCTACCGTATGGTGCATTCGTGGACTCGTCTCGTCTCGTCTCCACCAGAGGGCTCGTTCTGTTCGAGCCACCGATATGAGGCACAGGTGCGCCAACAGAACGAGGGCGGTTGCATTCTCGTTACGAAAGGTGGAAACGACTCCACTCGACTCGACTTGTGAAGCGGGGGGTCTAGCTAGCTAGCTAGAGTACCGTAGAAAAGTTCCAGAATGATGGAATAATTCGATTCGATTCCCTTCCATTGAATTCAATTCATAATCCATCGGAGATGTTGCCAAGCTAGCTATAGAATTTTAGATACTGTGGACACAAGTCGAGAAACTACAAATGATCGCGCAAGCGATCGACAGCTATAAATTCTACCGCGATCGGCAGACTATTTTTTGTCGGGGTAGGCATCGTTTTGGCTCTTCTCAACTCTTTTTGTTTCATTGTGGATTGTTTGTTCTTGCCGTATCTATACATACTGGTACCTATTTATTTTTGCATCATTTGTCGAATCTCCTGTAACTCCTCCACAGTGGTTCCCTGCAGATGCCGTTGATCTTGTTGGAACTGGTCTGCCAAGGTTAGTAGTTTTGGTTTCTTCTTTTTGCTTTTGTTGTTTTGTGCTGATTCAGTAGTTCCTTTTTTTCGAGTAGTCGATTGTTGTTGCTGTTTCTCTTGTTTCATGGTTGCCATCAATTCGTGTCCTTTCGCTTGGGCGTGTAAAAGTTGATCCCGTCCGGCTACCATTGCGTGTACTTTGGGAGGCAATTCTTGTACGATCTTGCTAGTAGTGTGTTGTTGGATCGACTGATTGGTTTCTTGGGCCCATTGCGCTTTTTGTTGCATTTTGTTGATGTCAAGTTGCTGCTGGATTCGTTTCTGACGGGCTTGTTGGAGTTTCCCACGCAAAGTCTGGATTTGGTCGTCCAATGCAGTCAATTCCGTTGGAGAGGGAATGTCCTGGGCCGTCACCATCTTGACGTTGGTTGTAGTAGTACTAGTAGTCATAGTGGTGGCCGTCTCCTTGTCATCATCTGATGTCTCTTGTGTAGTAGAAATAGTAGTACCGCCATGGCCGTCATTGCTTCCTTCTTCTTGTTGAAATTCTCGTACAATTCTATTTCGAAAATGGGACGTCCGATGAGCCACGGTGAAAATGTGTTGATCTCCATACAACTTTGTGAGGTGTAAATACTTGTCATAGGAAGAACGCAACCACCGGAGCATGGTTGGATGACGGCCGTCTTCATCATCATTGTCGCCATTTGAAATGAGAGGCAACGACGCCACACCCGACTGTAAGGCCGCTTCGACTTTTTCTTTCAGCGCATCCGACAAGCGATCATTGCTGTCGCCAAACAAAATCACGTCTTCCTCGGCTGCCATCTTCTTCTTCTTCTTGATCTTCTGTCTTTATTGTCTTTGTCTTTGTCTTCTGTTGCGATCGAGGAGGTGATGGAGGAGGTGACGGTTGAGGAGGAGGCAAGGCGTGAAGACGGCGCGAACCTGTTGAGCAATTGTGCGTCTCACGTTCGGGTTCTCGACGCGCTTTCCGATGCTGTTGCTCTCACTTACTTTTTAGATCTTTCCTGCCTTGCGACACAGCGTTCCGTCTGGGCACGACGATCGTAAGTGAGTTCTGCAAAACTTTATTTTCAGTGAATGAACAAAACTTTCAGTGATCATAGAACGGGATTTTCAGTAATGAACGCAAGTTTCAGTAATGAACGCAAGTTTCAGTAATGAACGCAAGTTTCATCAATGAGAAAAAATTTCAGGAATAAAAAAAGGTTTCAGGTGAAGCTTCTGCATTGTTGATGATTTCGGCGAACATTTTCCCCACTACCGTAGCTACACATAGCTTCTGGTAGCTACCCATACAGTACGGTAGGGAAAAGGACACCTTTTGTCGTGTGGTGATGGAGGAGGTGGGAGTTTTGGTGCAAGAGATCTTGGCAAGAAGGCGCGAACCTCAACTTTAGAGCAGCTGTGCGTTTTAAAAACAATCCTGAGGGTTCTCGTTTGTCCTTTCCAATGCCGTGCTCTCACTTTTTAGATCTTTCCTGCCCAACACCATGCACCCACGCAAGGATCCATCTGTCCACGACGACAATGACAATGACAATGACAATGACGAGGAGGAAGACACTCGACGAGATGGCCCCGGACGGTTCCACTATGATACAGTACTAGTAGACTACTGTATGAGTGGCAAGTAAGTCACCACCACCGACGATGAGTGAGTCCGATGAGAGATCCTCACTTTTTTCGTTTCGGCCTCCTTGCTTGCATTGCATGATGGCATGCACGAACCAAATTAGACTACAGTATTATGGATCACCACCCCTCCAGTGAAAGAGGTGCCCACTGGACTGGCCAGCAGAAAAGGATTGATACAACCCACCATGTCACGGGATGGCACTGCACTACCGTATTCCTCAGAGACGCCAGCTGAGCCACAACCGTCATTGCCACGGTCGCACACGTAGTACTGTCGACGCATGGCAAAAACGCAAGGAAAAGACTTCTCACCACCAAAATCAGAGACCAAAGAACAAGAAGAAAACGCTGTGACGGGAATCCAAGCATCACCAGTTGCCACACGACGACCAACAAGTATTTTACAAGCCGCACTGGAAACTGGAAGCGAAAGCAGTGCTATCGCCGTGGAAAGCAGGAGGTTTTTGTCCTACCGTACAGGATTCATGAAACAACAGCCATTCCATTGGCACAAGAATTAGCTATTTATTGTTGGGACGTCACACGTACGACATGGACAATGATCATCATCGACATCCGCACTAGTAGGGAGTTGCCTTTTTGCATGTCGACCACAATGTCAAGCAAAACTAGGGTACATGTAGTCTATCCTGGGTTTGGTGTCCCTGAACTGTCTTTGTGCCTGTCCTTGAATGGGGTTCCTGTTCCTCGGGTTGGCTGTCCTTGGTTGGGAGTCCTCAGTCTGCTTGATTCTATTGTGCTTGGGTCGCCACTGGGGAAGTTGCATTTGCCTTTGCCATGTGGACCGCAATGTCCAGAAAAACTAGTGTTCACTGCCTTTGCCTCCTTGGGGATTGAGTCTGCCTTGATTCTATTGTGCTTGGGGAGCCCCCTTGGGAAGTTTGCCTTTGCCATGTGGACCGAAATGTCTGGAAACCTAGGGTACACTGCCTCTGCCTCCTTGGGGATTGAGTCGAGTCTGCCTTGATTCTATTGTGCTTGGGGAGCCCCCTTGGGAAGTTTGCCTTTGCCATGTGGACCGAAATGTCTGGAAAACTAGGGTACACTGCCTCTGCCTCCTTGGGGATTGAGTCGAGTCTGCCTTGATTCTATTGTGCTTGGGGAGCCCCCTTGGGAAGTTTGCCTTGCCATGTGGACCGAAATGTCTGGAAAACTAGGGTACACTGCTCTGCCTCCTTGGGGATTGAGTCGAGTCTGCCTTGATTCTATTGTGCTTGGGAGCCCCCTTGGGAAGTTTCCTTTGCCATGTGGACCGAAATGTCTGGAAAACTAGGGTACACTGCCTCTGCCTCCTTGGGGATTGAGTCGAGTCTGCCTTGATTCTATTGTGCTTGGGGAGCCCCTTGGGAAGTTTGCCTTTGCCATGTGGACGAAATGTCTGGAAAACTAGGGACACTGCCTCTGCCTCCTTGGGGATTGAGTCTGCCTTGATTCTATTGTGCTTGGGGAGCCCCCTTGGGAAGTTTGCCTTGCCATGTGGACCGAAATGTCTGGAAACCTAGGGTACACTGCCTCTGCCTCCTTGGGATTGAGTCTGCCTTGATTCTATTGTGCTTGGGAGCCCCCTTGGGAAGTTTGCCTTTGCCATGTGGACCGAAATGTCTGGAAAACTAGGGTAACACTGCCTCTGCCTCCTTGGGGATTGAGTCTGCTTGATTCTATTGTGCTTTGGGGAGCCCCCTTGGGAGTTTGTTTTGCCATGTGGACCGAAATGTCTGGAAAACTAGGGTACACTGCCTCTGCCTCCTTGGGGATTGAGTCTGCCTTGATCTATTGTGCTTGGGGAGCCCCCTTGGGAAGTTTGCCTTTGCCATGTGACCGAAATGTCTGGAAACTAGGGTACACTGCCTCTGCCTCCTTGGGATTGAGTCTGCCTTGATTCTATTGTGCTTGGGGAGCCCCTTGGGAAGTTTGCCTTTGCATGTGGACCGAAATGTCTGGAAAACTAGGGTACATGTGGACCGAAATGTCTGGAAAACTAGGGTACACTGCCTCTGCCTCCTTGGGGATTGAGTCTGCCTTGATTCTATTGTGCTTGGGGAGCCCCCTTGGGAAGTTTGCCTTTGCCATGTGTTAACCTCATTTTCAACTATGATGGAGATGTGTTGGAGCATCTTTTGTTGAGGAGGGAGAGGTGAAAGAGCTCGAGCTGTTGTGGCCTGGAGAAGTGAGAACCTCAAAAGATCAACTGTGTGTCTTTTTAGAACGCTGAAACCCACAACAAAAGGGTGCAACAACAAGAGGGGGGTTTAGAGTAGGGAAATTATCTACGGAAGCCAGCCGGGGCCAGGCTTAAGCAAAGAACAGTCGAAATTCAGGACTAGGTTCTGTGGGATCAGGGGCAAGCAACTGAGGACCATTACGGGGGCCAAATCAAGATGGTGATCATGAGGAAGAGGAAGACACTAGCTAGACGAGACGGCCCTGGCGACCCGGAGGGCAATCGGTTCCGCTATTACGCACTTGTCCCACCAGCAAAACAATCACCAAGATGCCACCGGTGGTCAAGATGGATGGTCCTATAGAAGAGGTGGTGATGATGAAGGGTGTCTGGTACGTACTGTGGTACTCAAAAGCAAGCAAAAAGATTGGCACAAGCGAAAGACAGATCCTCATATCTTCGTTTCTGCCTTCTTGATTGGATACACGAACGTAATAATACACGAACCTGATCGGCACCCCTCCCAGGCTCACGTAACACGATGGACCTTGACGTTTGGTGGGGAGGCAGGCTGCCAGTGAAGACGTGCCAACTGGCCAGCAAAGGATTGAAGATACTAGCTAGCTCAGTTAGTTGGAACAAGCTTTCGATTTTGGAAGAAAAGCAGTGACGAAGAACAAGTTCCACAGGACCGTCACAGAGAGGCAGATACCCATGTCGCGGGATGGCACTCTATCTCACTGGGGACACCACTGTCCTCTCCACGGTCGCATCTTGGCAGTACACGTGGTAGAGACACTGCAAGAACGAGAAGGTCACGAGGAGGACGCAAGGAGAAAACTTCTCGTCACGGGATGGGTTAATTTCCTGAAGTCCTGAAGTGCTGCAGTGGGTCACCCAACTGCTAGTTCTATTACAACAAGTGCTTCTCCATTACTGAGTTCTACAACAACAAGTGTTTCTGGAGTCAGCAAAACACACCGGCAACCACGAAATCGTACCCAGCAGAGACCAAAGAAGAAAAGGATGGATTTCAGAAAGGTGAACCATTGGTGGGAGCCATCATTGTCCGGCAAAACACTGAGATGGGAAGCATCACCCTCACAAGATGACGACTACAAGCCACAGATGATGTAAGCGAAAGCAGAAGTGGTATTGCCGTGGAAAGCAGGAGTGTCTCCTCCCCTCCAATGGAAACGACGATGATGTCATCTCGTCAGAAACTGACACTACAATTACGCAATCGCATCATCACCACCAAGATGTCAATCATCGTCCCACTGGCAGTAGTCAGGATGCTCCTGCAGACGGCTGAACTGTTTCCACGTCACAAATCACTATTGCCTGTGAAACGAACACAACAATGCGGCGAGGAGAAGATCTGTTGTCCTCACTGGCCAAGCTTTTGCCACAGCTGACTGGTTAGGGTTTTGCAGTCAAGTCGATAGATAATTTTTCCCGTCCCTGCAGGACATCCGCCAGTTTGTCCGAGACAATCATGTTGAAAGCTGGATGCATGGACGTGTTTTCTTGTTTGTGATGATTGTGCAAGGTGGGAAGACTGGGGAGGAACATGCAAGGTCTTTTACAACTTCGCAACTGTTCCAAGGCCTCGGAACATACCATGATGTCCATCATGCACGTAGCCCCTGGTGATAACAGTGTAGCCCTTTGGAGCGCTTGTGGGCTGGGTTCAAGATGCTCCATGCTGAGTTAGAACTGCTGAGGTGACGAAGTTGACAGTTTTGAGCTTGACCATGCGCTGGGAGAAATCAGCCAGTGAGAAGGATGGCTTGAAGTTCAGTGAGCATGTCGCGAACTGGGTGCGGCCACTGTTACAATCGGCCTTGTTGGCAACATGGAGAGGATTGGTGGAGGATGGGGCATCCGTCACTTGCACCCAAAGGGCCTCTTGGAGGCTTTTGGGGTGGCTGGACATGTCGGTCTCTTTGAGGAACACTGGGAACGTGTGAGGCTCAAACTGTATCCTGTGCTCGTTGCCTCACTACGGTTGCTCGGGTCTATTCAGTCTCGGAAGGATGGTGGACAGGAAGGAGACTAGTGGGTTCTGTCACCTCTTGGGTGGAGCCATGGCTCAAACGCCGGTGGTTCACAGGCCCTTTCTGCCGATTGCAGTAGCCGTGGCTAAGGAACCAGAGCTAGGGGTGGCTCAGTCAGAACAAAACCAGGAATATCCGGGTGATTACACGCCCAAGATTGATGGCTGGAGAGGAGTCGGACGGAGAGGAGTCAGATGATGAGTATTTTTGTGCGACAAGTCTGACCTGGAGGAAGACGAGTCAGTTGAGGAGCCAGCGCCCGAAAGGACGAAGAACTTGACATGGCGCCAATGTGAGAAAGACTCATGAAAAGATGGTGGTGAAGGCTGATGATGCTGAGATTTCCTCGGGCCTTTTGCGCCCACTGAGTGAGTCATCACGACATCCAACCGGCGGATGGAGGAGGACTGGAAGTCGCAGGATCGACTGGTTCGACTGGTGTATATCCTGAGGATATCTGTCTGCTTAGTTGGGCACAAAGAGATTTCAGGTCTTGCATGCTTGGTTGAAGAAGGCACACCCTGACCATGTTTCAGAACTGATGGGACAGTGGATGGAGGCTTTGAAAGCATGGGGGAGCCCAGCTTGCAAAATTGCACGGATGAAGAAGGGCAGAGGATCCAGGACTGGTTCTTCAATGTGCACTCCTACAGAAGCCCACAGAAGAGGTGCCGACACGTTCCTTGTGAAGCTTCGAGGTTGTGAATCAATGGAAGGAAACTCGCACAAGGTCTACAAAGACGGACAATGGAGGAAGAAAGCCAATGGCAGCATAGAGGCCATGCCCAAGCACTACGACGAATTGACACTTCAAGAAAGGCTGCATATCAGCCAGTTACGGTTTTTAGTCCTACCCTCAGGCATCCATGCATTGGCAACATAGTGGGGCACTGACTGAGAGGCCAGAGAGGCGACCATGGGGGAAATATCTCCGCTGTTCATTGGTCACTCTCACTCTTGTCCTCCTTCTTCATCTTCTTGGTGGCACGAGAGCGCCAAGGGCAACGAGATATGACCTCTTTCTTCAAGCAACGGCTCCATTTGGCAGGGACCCCCTCTTCTAATTCTGTGGTTTCATTGGTGTTGGATAAGTACAAATTGCGAGCACTACATTTCACGGCCGCAATGGCAAATGCCTTCCCTTCGGGGACTCCCTTGGTGATCTGGGGACGGCCACACAAGACGTGGACGTTGACAAGCACACAAGCAACAAAGCCAATTGCAAACTCACACTCGGCGAAGACCATCACTGACAAAAGACAGACCAAAAGCCAGAGTCACGATCAAACAGAAATCTCCACCGACGAGACCGGTGCAAATGAAGTTGCCATCCACATGGTCCGAAGCATGTTCACGACCATGCAAAAATCTGACTGCAGGCTCTTGCTCCAAGGGGCCCTGTCAGATATCTGGACAGCTGATGGCCAGCACATCGAAGCATCAGCATGGCGAGGTACTCAATCAGAAAAGGGTTGCCAATCACACAGTCAGTCCAATAATGGGAAGTATGGCAATATCTAAGGGAGTCAGCTTTCTCTTTCCTCGGGCTAACCGTCTGCGCCTTAGGGAATCGACTTGGTGGCTACACGAACCAACGGACACACTGTTTCGAAGGAAGGCTAACGACACCCGGACACAGTTTTCGAGGTCCCCGAGACGATCACAAGTCCCCAAGTACCACGCTCCTATTCCCTTTCAAGACGACACCATCCCCTCCACTTGCAAACGAGTCAGCGTGCATTCGACCCAAACAGCCCAATATGTGTCACTCCTATGCTCCAGTTTCACATCCGAAATCCTACTCCCACCTCCCCAGGATCTACCTTGCACACTTGAAGCGCTACACAAAGCCACACAAGCACTCCAACTGACTGATAATGGGTCCACCATCGCTCAGGCAATCACCCATGGCGCCAGGAAGAAGCCTCCACACAGACAGGTTCGACCGGATCAAATGGCAGCAGTCTTCTAGGGCTTTGGTGACGCCTCTGGGGCAGGGTTTGGAGGCTTTGGTGAAAGCTGGTCCCACCACGTTGAGGTGGTTTTGGATGAGGACGGAAACAAAATCATGAAGGATGGAGACATTTCATTGATGGACGAAACGGTGATCACATGCTACCGTAGTGTCACATGCTAATGCCATATCAATGTGAGCTATGTCAATTGACCCGACATTCACAGACAAGGACACGATACTGCTGGAGTAATGTGCGGAGCTAGCTCGGACGCTTTTGGCGGGGGCGAGAAGCCTGAGCAAACGAATCCCGTTTGAAGTGGATCTTGACCACTGAAGCCAGGTTTGGAGTGGAAGGAGGAATTCTTTCGTCCTTGGGGCCATTTCCTTTGAATGACGGGAATGAGAGCCGCTGTGGCAAGGTTGAACTAGTTGATGGATGAAGGTGGATACGCCAACCAGGTGCAGTGGGCAAACATTCGGAGAATCAGAGGAGCTATCACAAGTGTGTCTTCCATGCGGTGGGAATCAATCTCAGGGACCAAACGTGGATTTCGGAATCTCCTGTCCATGGATTGTTCTTAGCCCGATTTGCCACAGGACAGCGTTGTTGGTTGAGTAAACACATACAGGAAGCGATGTCAAATGCAGCATGGGCCAGGGTTGAGGGACTCGACTCGTGTTGGATCGCATGGGCTGAAATGAGTGTGGATGTCCAACTCACACTCACTTCTCCAGATTCATGGTGGGCATCAAGAGGTGATCTGGATGCTTCGCTCCTTTCCATCGAAGCCTCCTCCATGAGTCAAAACCGGATACTTCACCTCGAAGTCTTTTCCTCCTCCGTGAGTGTGAACTGGATGCTTCACATCGAAGCCTCCTCCCTGAGTCAAAACTGGATACTTGATGCTTCACATCGAAGCCTCCTCCCTGAGTCAAAACTGGCTACTTGATGTCGAAGCATGCAGCACCATGTCTCGATTCGACGGCGAATGACTCCAGCGCCATCATGGCGTTTCTTTATTTGAATACGGTTCGTTGGCGAATGATTCCGGCACCGGCGTTCTATATTGACCGCCAATCGATGGCGACGACCGCTCCTGGAGACTGAAACCGGAACGCGACGCCCGACGACGATGCTGATGGTGGCTGTGAAATCGACGGGACACTTCGTTAACGACGACTACAGGCCATGACTGCTGTTCGATTCCAGCACCCTGGCGCTGTTTATCCTTTGGCCACCATTCGATGGCGCCGACTCCTCTTGGAGACTCAAACACCGGAAAACGATGACGCTGCTGCGGAACCGAATCAGAATCGGAACACGAACACGATGCTTGAAAGTCGTTTGTTTCCCAAGGCTTCGACTGATGGCCCCTTATGTCTTGCCCATTGCTTAAGTTCAGTACTCCCAAGGACTCTTCCAAGGCTATGCGAATTTCAAAGGTTCTTCCATCTGATCGTTCTCACTTGCAGAGGCTTTGGATTCCCAAGCTTGTCGCTTTTGCAATCGATTCACAGGCTTAAAACCAAGCAGCAATCTTGTGCTTGGCGTTGCATTGTTCCAAAGCTACCAGACAGTTGCTTGCTCCATTCAAAAGCTACCTGCCCTGGTAGCTTTGTCTTCCACTGTCTTTTGGCTCCTTCGACCTCCAACCATTTAATGGGATGGGTTAATTTCCTGAAGTGCAGTGGGACTGGGCCAGACTTAAGGGTGACTTCAGCAGATTACAGATCCCACCTCAGCAACCACACCCTGACTTCGGCACTCTGTACATCACCAACAAAGGCTTCTGGAGCCCCTTCCACCCCACCAAAGACTCAAATGGGTTGCTCTGGATCGCTTCCAGGCTCATCCCCAGCCACTTAGCCAATCACGTCCACAGTAACTTCACCAGTCTCGTCTACAGTCACTTCCATGGCATTGTCTCCAGTCTTGTCCCCAGCTTCGTCCTCGGAAGAGCTCCTAGAGCCCATACTCCATGCGTCCACGCACCATGATTGCAAAGCTCTGCAGAGAATGGTGTCAAAGTGGGTGCTGAGGTAGCTCTGTCTGTATTGCACGGGAATGCCCATGCATTTGAATTTGTGATGGTAATATGATGTTGCCATTGCTTCGGAGTCATCCTTGGGAGGGATTCTGTGCACAAGGAAATGATCAACTTCTGCAATCTTGTGACCACATGAGGTGCAATCAAAGTGCTCACCAGGATAGGGCTTTTCCTGTAAGTCCAACCAGGCACTCCCATGCTTCTTCTCCTTGCTAACTGGCTGACCCTACTCTGTCTTTCCTTGGATTGTGCCTTGTCATCATTACCAGGTGTGGTCTCTGTAGCTGATTTCGATTGAGTTTTCTTCTTTTTTGTCTGTCCTGGTGATGTCTTCTCTGTAGACTTGGGAGGTGCCTTCTTGGAAGGTGCCTTCTTGCTTTTTGTAGCACTGGATGATGTCCTATTGTTGGATGCTTGGGAGACTGGTTTGGAGGGTGATTTGGTATGTGCTTTCTTCTTCTTTTCCTTGCCTGCACTTTTCCATTTTTTCTCCAATTCCTGTGACAATTCCCTCAGCTGATCCTTTTTGGATTTTGCTGTCCCTCTTTGTCTTTGTCTTGTGTGACTGCCATCATTGTTGCTCTGACGGTTGGTTCTTGGTCTAGTTCTTTGAGCTGCCATGATCTCTGCTGGGATATGGTTTCCTCCATCAACATACAAGTGGTCCAGAAAACTGAATTTGTCTGGATCCTGGGAGCAGTGCGTCCTGTCCAGTACTTCATACAGAAGAGTATCAACTGCATAGAATCGACCAGACCGATCTCTTTGACCTTTGGCAGCTCTCTCACAGTACATGTACCTATGCTTCTTGCCAACACCCATTCCGTCATAGAAAAGGTACCCATCGGGAGTCACCACAAATGATCTGAAGTGATAGCGGTTGCACAAGAGCATCCCAGACTGGAGTACAAACCTTTTGCCGCGGTAGCAGAATTCAGTTGGCCACTGGTCAATGAATTTTCTTCTATCGTTGATAGTACCTGATGGGTAGTACATGATCATGGTATGGGGCCATTGGGAGATCTCTGCCGATTCCATTTCACATTTGCCATTGCACTGCCTGTGAGAAATGTTATTCTCATGGTCGACCTCGAACCATTCAGTTAAGCAGGTGCGTTTGCGTCTGCTTTCATCGAGCAGAATTCTCATTCCATCGTCTGGCCTGAATACACCATAACATTGCAAGCTCCCAAAGTCAAGGCTTGCCATCTCTCTATGAATTTCCCTAACTGGGGTTCTTCCCAATTGTTCTCCTTCGCTGGTTCTTCACTCGATTCAGATTGGCAAAAGTGGGATCTACCTCCAGCAAACCCTTACGACTTCGATTTCCAGCTCTAAGAGCGGCAGGGCCCAAGTGGGGGTTCTCGAGAACCATTCTCTCCATCTCTCTAAGAGACTCAGGGCTTGCTTTTTCGGTGGGTGGTCTCCTGTGTTTGTGAGTTCCAAAATGTTTCACCAATACAAGACCTCCATCCGGTGGTTGTTCCTCTTGCAAGATACAAGGGTTGCCGCCAGGAAGATTCTTCTGTCTGCTAGTTGCCCGTTCTCCACCAATGCACGGAATCCACACCAAGGGACGGTCCGAGTGCAAGAGACATGTTTTTCGGTGATCCCGAGGTTTTTCCCCCAATTTGCTTTTCTCAGGATTATGTGGTCTTAAGGCAAAGTCACAGCCCTCTTCACCACATTCCATTATTCCAAGACAGTAACTCTTTCGGATCTTGGTCTGGTCCGACTTATTCCAAGTTGCAATCTGGTAAAAAGGCCAGCCAAAATATACCGTTCCAGTGCCATTCAATTGTTCTTCTGGGACCAAGTATTCACATGTTTCATTTGGCCAAATTCGGCTGTCAGAATCATCTGCAACAATGTCGTTGTCATCAGTTTTCCTCTCAGAAGACTCATCCGCACTTGAGTCTTCGATGACTCTCTTTTTTTTTGTCCCTCCGGTCCTTACAGGACGAGCGACTTCTTCTTCATCGGTATCAGAAAGTGTATTTGAAGATGATCTGGGAGAAGATTGACGACTCCTACCACCTTTGGAATCCCTCCGATTGTTACCGCTCCGGGAATCCTTCGGATTAGACTTGCCAGTTTTCTGGGCTGAGCTTTTGGACCCTCTCTGGCCACGGCTGGGAATGCCATTTGATTGATTGCTCGAAGTTGTTGGTAAAGCAGACGTTGATTCCTGATTGAAACGAATTCCAAGACTGCCTTGTGGCGGAACGAAGTCCCTATTTTGCAGGCCGATCAACCCATCATAGTACTCAACCACAGCATCTGCACGTTGGCGGGCCGCTACAGCATCTTGACGGTTTGCCTGGGCAGTTTGGAGGTTGTACTGTTGGCAGATTTGTAGCCACTGTTGATGCTGGGAATTTTGGTCATCCCTTTTGTCGTCAGAGTCGGACTTAGAGCTGTTGTCGGATGCCATTTTCGATTGGGTTGAGGGAGGAAAAATGACGTCCTCAATCAATCTGATTTTGACTCTGGAATGGAATCTGGGATGGAGTCTGGGTTCGAGTCTGGGTACGAGATGGAGTCTGGGTGCCTTGGTTCGTGCCTGTGAAGGAGCTTCAGCGCGAAAATCCAGAGCCAAGGCTGATTTTGAAAGTCCTGAAGTAGGGGGGGTTTATTTCCTGAAGTGGGATTGGGGTGGGGGGTAATTTCCTGAAGTGGGATTAAGTGGGACTGGTGGAAGACTTAGGGGTCCTGACTTCAGGACTTCAGGACTTCAGGAAATTGACCTTACTCCCATTTAATTGCTGCCATTGACTCCGACCTGGAAGCTGTCATGAGGCAGAAGACAACCAGTCAAGCTGTACCAAGCTTGGTGAGTTGCAGCTCAGTTCCCATTCGTTTGGCGTTGGCTGGCTGCAAGTGAAGAAAGTTGCTTGTAGGTTGTTGGAAGCTGAGACGGCAAAAGAGTTTTGACCAAATACCCTGGTCCCTCCCCTTGGATTTCTCCTACCAAACAATTACACTCTACACCACGAACACACCAACGAGACGTAGGGATGCTTCGAGAATACCGACAGCACGTGGTATGTTTCAAGTACACGAACCAAAGTGAACTTGATCAGCCTAATTGCCATGGCATTGACTTTAGGTGGGGAGGCGCAAAACAGGAGTGACGATACTGAGAACAAGTTCCACTGTCACGGGATTATCAGACGCCCACACCAAACAACAACAAGGCAAGTATTGAAATAGCTACCGTAGCTAGAATGGTGCAACCTTCGACGTCTTTCGCACTCATATCTCACTCCAATTCGGTTCTAGAGTCAGCAAGACACACCGGCAACAACCACCAAATCTTGCCAAGCAGAGACCCAAGAAGAAGAAGAACAGGAGGGATCTCAAATTGGTGTGAAGCCGTCTATGTCCGGCAAACACAGAGACGGGAAGCATCACTGCCACACGACGACGATTACAAGCCACAGATCTGATGATAATGTAAGCGAAAGCACAAATCTGGAAAGCAGGAGCATGGGTTCGGTGGAAAGCATGAGTTTGTTTTCGCCCCTCACACTGAAACGGCAATGGCAACAGCAAACCCAGCAATGGCAAGTAAGTCTCGTCCTACAGGAGGAAACAAAACTTCCCTTGGCACAGGAAATTATTGGAACACGACTTCAACAATCATCATCGACGCAGGGGAAAAGAGTGGTTTCTGTTGTATTTTGCCATGGGTCTGGCCATATACAGCACCAAGCCTCGTCTTTTTTGTGGTACACATACATGTACAATGTTGACTTGACTCCGTTCGAACCCAGTATCTGCAGTGGACCGCAATGTCCAGAAAACTAGGGGACGGCAATAGTCTAAATCCACTGTGCGTCCAGGCACTGTTCACTGTTAAAGCAGGGTTCTCGAAAAAGAGGTTTGGAAAGATTTCATTGGATAGATTTGATTTTCCAGAAGCAGGAGGGTTCTCGTCGGTCACACCAAACGCCGTTGCATCTCATTTTTCAGTCCCCATTTCACCCCAAATCCAACAAGAGTATTTGTTCCGCTCAACAACAAACAACAACATGGGTCCATCACCATCCCACAACGGAGATCAGGAGGAAGACGATAGACGAGACGGCCCTGCCGATCCGGAGGGTCATCGTTTTCAATATGAGTGGGAAGTTACCACAACCGATGAGTCCGATGATGATGCTATCTCAGCAGAAACTGAAACTACCATTACCCAATCGCATCACAATCATCATCATTACCAAGATGCCACTGGCAGTAGTCAAGATGGTCCCATAGAAGATGTGGTGACAAAGGCAGTGTCTGGTACGTACGGCACTCCAAAACAAGCAAAAGATAGGTGCAGAAAATATTTAAAAAGATGGGTACGGTACCTAGATCCTCACGCTTCGTTTCTGCTTCTCTGGTTGATATCCCTGGCCCACGTACCGGTACCACTATTATTGAACCTAATTGACATGGTCTTGACCGTAGGCGGGGAAGCTGCCGACGAAGACGGCCCTATAGAAGAGGTTGTGACCGTGGTGTCTGGTACGTAAGGTACTCAAAATCAAGTGATAGGTACAACAGATTATCCTCACGCTTCGTTTCTGCTGGCTATATCACGTATACCACATTGATCCTAATTGTCATGGTCTTGGTAGGTGGGGAGACTTCCAGTGAAGAGATCACTAATAGACAGCAGAAAAGGAGTGAAGATACTACTAGTAGCAGTTGGAACAAGCTTGAGATGCTGGAAGATGATCAAGAACAAGTGCCACAGACCCATCACAGAGAGGCAGATACCCGTGTCACAGCATTATCAGACGCCCAAACCAAACAACAGGGTAAGTATGGTACGTACGGTACATTAGCTAGCTAGCTAGCAAGCTAGAATGGTCCATCATTCGACGTGACACAATTATCTCTCTCACACCCATGCTATGCTTTATCCCCTGCACCAGGTTTGCATAGGCACTCTTCCTCGGTTGGGACAACACCACGGTCCTCGCCACGGTCGCATCTTGGAGCAAGAACGAGAAGGTCACTGGGAAAACGCAAGGAGGAGACTTCTCGTCACCTTACTAGTTCTATCATTTCAACTGCTACTGCTCCACTCCGCTCTCGAGTCAGCAAGACACACCGGCAACCACCGAAATCTTCACAAGCCGAGACCAAAGAAGAAGGAGAAGAAGAACAGGATGCATCTCAACATGGTGAACCGTTGGTGGGAGCCATCAATGTCCGGCATAACAGTCAGACTGGGATCGTCACTGCCACACGACGACTGCAAGTCACGGAAAGCAGGAACATTCCAGTGGAAACAAGACGTGGTATCGCGGTGGCAAACAGGAGTTTGTTCACCCCTCCAACTGAAACGGCAACAACAAGGACAAACCTGGCAATGGCAACTCTCGTCCTACAGGATGAAACAACAATACTTCCATTGGCACAGGAACTCTTCAACAATAATCATCGACGCAACAACACACGGCTGAAATACCGGTTTCTGTTGTATTTTGCAGTGGGCCTGGTTCTTTTAGTGGGGATACCACTCCTCGTCTTCTTTGTGGTACGCACGTTCACGGGCGCCAACGATGAGGAGGAGGAGTTCGACGCTACTAGTATCGAGGGCATGATGGACCTGGATGGAACGAAAGTCCCCATTGAGGAGTATATTCTCTCCTTGCTTCCCCAAGACACCATCTCGAGCATTATTATTGATAGCAGTAATGACGATGAAATGACGGCACAATCCAAAGCATTCCGGTGGGTTCTCGAAGATCCCATACTGATGACATACGAACCATGGCGGATCATTCAACGCTTTGCTCTAGCTACACTCTACTACGCCACCGAAGGGGATCAGTGGCTGGAGAACACAGACTGGTTGAGTTACACAGTCCATGAAGCCTTGTGGTACAATGTCGACTCCTTGCGATTCAAGTTTCCGCGGTTTCAACAATTTTTTGAACTCGTTTTCAACTACGATGGAGATGCATTGGAGCATCTTTGGTTATCGGGGAATCGACTCCGAGGCACTATTCCCGATGAAGTATACCTGTTGACGAGTGTCCGTACCATGGACTTGTCCATCAATCAACAATTGGGGGGGACGCTGGCTTCCCAAGTGGCCAACCTGGATCGTCTGGAAATTCTCCTCCTCTACACAACGGGTCTCACTGGAACCATTCCGACAGAGATTGGTCTAATGGAAACAACGTATTTCTGGCTTTTGCTGGGGAATTCATTGACAGGTATGCAGTCGATCATGAAGCATAGTCTTTCTGCTACTCGGGGACATTGCCTTTCTAACATTTATTTTGCCTATCGACCAAAAGGAACTCTGCCCTCAGAGGTTGGCCAACTCAGGAAGTCCTGGTTCTTTACGTGAGTGAATGATTGCAGAGAACTCTTCCGCAAAGCTTAGATTGACCTTGGTCTTTGCTAACAGTCTTTCAACCGCATCGCTTGCATCATTTCTGCTTCAGTGTTGACCACAACAAACTCACAGGTACACTGCCAACAGAGCTCGGTCTACTCACAGATATGCATTCCCTGTGGCTCTTCAGCAATCAGTTCTCTGGCAGCATCCCTTCCACGTTGGGTCAGCTGACAACGCTGCAGTCCATGGGGTTGAATGACAACAAATTGAGTGGAACCATCCCAAAAGAGCTGCAAAGCTTGTTTGGCCCACCAAAATTTTCATTGTATGTAGACACGATTGTGGAACATTATCCGGATGTGGCACTGGCCTCAGATTTCTTGTTGGCTGGTCTGAGACCTGCAACCCACCTTTTGTTGCAACGAAACCAGTTGACGGGGACTCTACCCAAGCTGCCAAGCGAGTTACATGTTTTTGGAGGGCACGAGAACCAGCTCACTGGTACTCTGTCTGCCGACTTGGCCGAAGCCACAAACCTTGTGGCGCTAACTTTGTGGGCGAATCCCTTGACAGGCACTGTCCCTTCGCAGCTTGGTTTGATTTCTGATTTACGGTATCTCTTTTTGAATCACTGTATTCTGACGGGAAGTATTGCTACCGAGATGCAACAGTTGCTAGGTTTGAGAGTGTTGTTGTTGGCCAACAACGCACTGTCAGGGACCATCCACGAGGGGTTTTCTCGCTTGTTTGCTTCAGAGACAAGACCATGCTGTGACATCGAGGCTTTACCATACGTTGGGACAGAATTGGACCTTTCCCACAATCTCATGGCAGGCCCACTCCCCACGCGGTTGGGACCCAAGCTTGTCCGTTTTGCGGTTGCATGGAACCAACTAACTGGTACCATTGCACCCCGTTTGGGCCGAAATGACTTGCTCCAGTATTTTGATGCGGGGCATAATTTGCTCTCCGGTACCCTTCCGAGCCATATTTCCAGGTGGACAACTCTGAAGGAATTCAATGTGGCTTCGAACCGTTTGACTGGTAAGTTGCGCAAAGACAAGTTTCGTTGGTATTGCATGGCAATTTCTCCTAATGCTTACTGGTTTAGGCTCGATCCCATCCGAGATTGGTGAACTTGTTTCGGAGGGATCCAATGCAACGATTTTTGACCTATCCAACAACTCGTTCACCGGAACACTTCCATCAAGCCTTTGCAGGCAGGACATGTCCAGTTTCTTGTTTAGCTGCACAGATGTGCTGTGCGGCTGTGATTGTCCGTGCTAACTACGATCTAGAAGCTGTGGTGTGCTTTGTGGTTTGGCAATCAAGTAAATGTAGGCTGGAACTGTTGTTCAGCGATCGAGATACCTGTGTGGTAGAACTCCCTATCCTGTGGTCATCCTCGGGACCATCAATTTCCCGGACCGTTGCCAGCAATCCTCTTTCCTCCGCAAGGGACCCAGCCATTGCTAGCAAGCCCTATGGAATTCCATGCAAGCCGGTGGACAATCCAAATACATTTGCATACAAGACAAGCCTTCCCTCCCTTTGGGATGGGTTAATTTCCTGAAGTCCTGAAGTGCTGCAGTGGGACTGGGCCAGACTTAAGGGTGACTTCAGCAGATTACAGATCCCACTTCAGCAACCACACCCTGACTTCGGCACTCTGTACATCACCACCAAAGGCTTCTGGAGCCCCAACTACCCCACCAAAGACTCAAAATGGGTTGCTCTGGATCGTTTCCAGGCTCTTCCCCAGCCACTTCCCCAGTCACGTCCACAGTAACTTCACCAGTCTCGTCTACAGTCGCTTCCACGGCATTGTCACCAGTCTTATCCCCAGCTTCGTCCTCAGAAGAGCTCCTACTAGAGCCCATACTCCATGCGTCCATGCACCATGATTGCAAAGATCTGCAGAGAATGGTATCAAAGTGGGTGCTGAGGTAGCTCTGTCTGTATTGCACGGGAATGCACATGCATTTGAATTCATGATGGTAGTACCGGTATGATGTTGCCATTGCTTCGGAGTCATCCTTGGGAGGGATTCTGTGCCAAGGAAATGATCAACTTCTGCGTTCGGAGTCATCCTTGGGAGGGATTCTGTGCACAAGGAAATGATCAACTTCTGCGATCTTGTGACCACATGAGGTGCAATCAAAGTGCTCACCAGGATAGGGCATTTTCCTGTAAGTCCAACCAGGCACTCCCATGCTTCTTCTCCTTGCTAACTGGCTGACCCTACTCTGTCTTTCCTTGGATTGTGCCTTGTCATCATTACCAGGTGTGGTCTCTGTAGCTGATTTCGATTGAGTTTTCTTCTTTTTGTCTGTCCTGGTGATGTCTTCTCTGTAGACTTGGGAGGTGCCTTCTTGGAAGGTGCCTTCTTGCTTTTTGTAGCACTGGATGATGTCATATTGTTGGATGCTTGGGAGACTGGTTTGGAGGGTGGTTTGGTACGTGCTTTCTTCTTCTTTTCCTTGCCTGCACTTTTCCATTTTTTCTCCAATTCCTGTGACAATTCCCTCAGCTGATCCTTTTGGATTTTGCTGTCCCTCTTTGTCTTTGCCTTGTGTGACTGCCATCATTGTTGCTATCATTGTTGCTCTGACGGTTGGTTCTTGGTCTAGTTCTTTGAGCCGCCATGATCTCTGCTGGGGTATCGTTTCCTCCATCAACATACAAGTGGTCCAGAAAACTGAATTTGTCTGGATCCTGGGAGCAGTGCGTCCTGTCCAGTACTTCATACAGAAGAGTATCAACTGCATAGAATCGACCAGACCGATCTCTTTGACCTTTGGCAGCTCTCTCACAGTACATGTACCTATGCTTCTTGCCAACACCCATTCCGTCATAGAAAAGGTACCCATCGGGAGTCACCACAAATGATCTGAAGTGATAGCGGTTGCACAAGAGCACCCCAGACTGGAGTACAAACCTTTTTGTCGCGGTAGCAGAATTCAGTTGGCCACTGGTCAATGAATTTTCTTCTATCGTTGATAGTACCTGATGGGTAGTACATGATCATGGTATGGGGCCATTGGGAGATCTCTGCCGATTCCATTTCACATTTGCCATTGCACTGCCTGTGAGAAATGTTATACTCATGGTCGTCCTCGAACCATTCAGTTAAGCAGGTGCGTTTGCGTCTGCTTTCATCGAGCAGAATTCTCATTCCATCGTCAGGCCTGAATACACCATAACTTTGCAAGCTCCCAAAGTCAAGGCTTGCCATCTCTCTATGAATCTCCCTAACTGGGGTTCTTCCCAATTTCTCTCCCTCGCAACCGCCTATTGCCTTACAGACCCAGTCTTGCCTGAACTTCAAATTGAAACTATCATGCAGTGGGTGGCGTCCTCTCAGCAACGTTGACTGATTGTGACAACGTTCCGGTCTCGAGCCTCTCTTGACTCCCGGCAAACCTCTCAGACCAGAAAGTTTCACTACTGTCGAACATGTCCATCTGAGTGTCATCCACGTGACTAGGGGTGATATCCAAGCAGTACAACTCCTCGACTGACAGTCTTCTGGCACTTTCATTTTTGTTTTCATCCGTCGGCTTGAAAATTCTTGAAAGAAGACTTCCTGGGTCACTGAGCTCTGGGTACGGGCTTGACAGATAACCAAGCTTGTAAGGGACGTACATGCTTTCGAGGAAGGCATCAATTGGACATGAATTGTGGATGTATCCTGCGATGCCCCAAAGACAGCCAAGTCGCAGACCATAACATTCAAGAACTCTTGCAAGTTCCTGTCTCTGTTGTTGCTCCAAGAGACTGATTGTGCTTCTGCTTCCCTAGCGTTTTTTTTGCTTTGGGCTTTGGGAGTTCTTTTCCGCTTGGCTTCCTTTGATCCAAAAATGGAAGCATTGGTGTCTTCACCTCTGCCATCAAACTGTTGACAGGCCGGGAAAAACTGGGCTGCCCGCTTAGGGCTGATGTGCCACTGCAGCCACTTATTGCTGTTTGGAAACTTGTTCTGAATCGACCTAACTGTGCTTTTGAAAGCAAAAAAGGGAAGGTCCTCCTCTTGTAACTTTCGAATCAGTCGGTAGAAATCCCTTTTGTCATCTGGAGGAACAATGGCACCATTTCTGGCAAGTCTGGCTAGGGATCGTTTGAAGTGAACTCTCCATCCGGTGGTTGTTCCTCTTGCACGATACAAGGGTTGCCGCCAGGAAGATTCTTCTGTCTGCTAGTTGCCCGTTCTCCACCAATGCACGGAATCCACACCAAGGGACGGTCCGAGTGCAAGAGACATGTTTTTCGGTCTGCTAGTTGCCCCTTCTCCACCAATGCACGGAATCCACACCAAGGGACGGTCCGAGTGCAAGAGACATGTTTTTCGGTGATCCCGAGGTTTTTCCCCCAATTTGCTTTTCTCTGGATTATGTGGTCTTAAGGCAAAGTCACAGCCCTCTTCACCACATTCCATTATTCCATGACAGTAACTCTTTCGGATCTTGGTCTGGTCCGACTTATTCCAAGTTGCAATCTGGTAAAAAGGCCAGCCAAAATATACCGTTCCAGTGCCATTCAATTGTTCTTTGGGACCAAGTATTCACATGTTTCATTGGGCCAAATTCGGCTGCCGGAATCATCTGCAACAATGTCGTTGTCATCAGTTTTCCTCTCAGAAGACTCATCCGCACTTGAGTCTTCGATGACTCTCTTTTTTTTTGTCACTCCGGTCCTTACAGGACGAGCGACTTCTTCTTCAGTATCCATATCAGAAAGTGCATTTGAAGATGATTTGGGAGAAGATTGACGACTCCTACCACCTTTGGAATCCCTCCCATTGTTACCGCTCCGGGAATCCTTCGGATTAGACTTGCCAGTTTTCTGGGCTGAGCTTTTGGACCTCTCTCTGGCCACGGCTGGGAATGCCATTCGATTGTTGCTCGAAGTTGTTGGTAAAGCAGACGTTGATTCCTGATTGAAACGAATTCCAAGGCTGCCTTGTGGTGGAACGAAGCCCCTATTTTGCAGGCCGATCAACCCATCATTGTACTGTTGGCAGATCTGTAGCCACTGTTGATGCTGGGAAATTTTTGGTCATCCCTTTTGTCGTCAGATTCGGACTCAGAGCTGTTGTCGGATGCCATTTTCGAATGGGTTGAGGGAGGAAAAATGACGTCCACGATCAATCTGATTTTGACTCTGGAATGGAGTCTGGGTTCGAGTCTGGGTACGAGATGGAGTCTGGGTGCCTTGGTTCGTGCCTGTGGAGGAGCTTCAGCGCGAAATCCAGAGCCAAGGCTGATTTTGAAAGTCCTGAAGTCGGGGGGATAATTTCCTCAAGTGGGATTGGGGTGGGGGTTAATTTCCTGAAGTGGGATTAAGTGGGACTGGTGGAAGACTTAGGGGTCCTGACTTCAGGACTTCAGGAAATTGACCTTACTCCCTTTTCGCCAAGCGCAGCACCAACAAATCTTCCTTTTTCGCCAAGCACAACAACAACACCAGGGGACCCGCTCCTGTTGATGCAGAACAAGCCAGCCTGCCTCAATTCCAAGAGCAAGCCCCATCGCAGTCGAATATCACTAGTCGGCCAGCCGTTGCTTCCTTGCCCAAGCAAAGCAACAACACCATGGAACCCACCAGCCGCCCTGTTGGGATAGATTCAAGCAAGCCTGCTTTGAGACCAAGAGCTACAGACTCAACTTGAATCAAACAGGTATGGTCCATGAGTCTTCGCATGAATGCATGTCATTAGGACGTGTGTGCTCTTCGGAGTCAACATTACCGTCGTTGGAAATGGGGGGGGGGCACTTTCAGAGGACTGTCCTTCTCCACGAGTGCATCATAATTTGCTCTTTGCTCTCTGCTCAAGTTTGCTTTCCATTCTGCGTTTCTAAGTGCTTCCGTGGATCCAACCGTAGCTCAATCTTCCAATCCCGCACTTTGCCAAAGCTTGCACGTGCTGCCCTCTTCAAGAGTGTTGCTGGGGCTACTCCCGACCTGTTGGCAGCTTCAACGTTACGTCGCCAGGTACCCGTACCCGCCACCGAGAACCCTACAGAAGAAAGTGGTTTGGATGATATGGCAGTGACCCCACCAGCCCCAATGCATTTGACGGAGCAACGAGACCAGCTTCCAGAGATCCAACCCCAGGCCGATTGAAGGCAAGACTTGTGAGACGCGTCAGGCACTCGTAACACAATTCCAAGAGCAGCCTGCCAGTAGTCCTCTTAGACGCTCGACACCTTGGATTCTTCAGCATCGGCCGCTCTTGGAACACGTGGCAACTCTACCAAGGCATATTCACCCCAGGGAGCTCCAGTCGGATTTCCTGGGTGTCTTGGAGCCACTTGAGCTCTGTCCCAGGAGGCCAAGTGCAAGTTTCACCATGTCACTACCACAACCATGATGAATTTCATCATGAAGAATTGGGTTGACTCCTCCAAGGTTCACTGGTTGGAGAAGACTTCAGCCCATGCTACCAAAGGAACCAAGCAACTGGGGAAGTATGTTGGCTCTTTATCAAGTGAGCGTGGACCTTGAAGCAATTGTGTGACAACCGATTGGCTCCCTTGGAGAAGATTTAGGTCATTGGCAAGGTCAAACTGAAGCCAACACCTTTGGCTAAGGAGTGAGGGGGGTTAAGCAAGAGGTGGAGCAGTGGCTGTAGGTACTGGTATGAAGCTGATTCCGTGTCATGTTTGCAAAGTCAGGGGACAACTCACTTCCCTACATGTGCTAGTTAGCAAAGCTATAACCTTCTATTATGTTTATTATTATTATTGTAGCCAGCCAGCTAAATCGCTGGAAGGTCAGTGGGAAAAGCTAAGTGTTGTTGTTCTGAAAGCATGTGCCCTGGATGGGGGACCCAAGGGACCACCTTTCTTGGATGTTGGTTGGCACCTACTAGCATCAGACCAAGGAAAGAACAGATTGATGCAATCCTCCAGCTTGCGACACCGAAAGATGTTTCAAGACTTTGTCGCTTCCTTGGATCTGTTGCCTTTTACAGAGACATATTCCCTCAGTGTCGTCCTTTCCTAGCTCATTGTACAAACTTGCAACAAAAACAAAGCCTTTTGTCTGGACTACTGAATGTGAGCATGCCTTTGATGCCATCAAGGGCATCTTTTCTCAGGAGTTATTTCATGTCCACCGCAACGGCCAGTTGCTTGTCTTCCAGGGAGATGCTAGCAAGACACGCAAAGTTGGTTATGTCATTGTTGTGCCGAAAGACAAGAAATATCGCAGAAAATTTCTCCCTCCAAGAGTGTGTCAGTGTCGGCCTCTTCTCCTAGACACTCCCGAGCCACCAAGACAGGAGACCAACTACAAGCTGATCAATCCCACTGATGGTTATTGGAGGAACAAGTTGAACCCTCCTATTGCCAATCAGGAGGTGAAGAGGAGCCTTATCACCACTTTTGATCCATCGTTCAAGAGTGTCTTGCGTTCGATCCCTGAGGAGCCTGCATTGGTTCCCCAGCCCATGGTCATTGACGAGCTCCCTGATGGACTTGCTGGTACATGTATTGACAGTGCCAACTTGCCCAATGAACGTGTGTATCAGATGCTGGCCCATGGTGGCACCCTAGCCCACATCATCCTACACCCCAGCAGTTTCTACAAGAAGAAGGAGCTGAAGGCCGTCGTTTCGGACGAAACTTCTGCGGCCTCATAGGCGGACGGTGTATGGTGCTCGTGGTATGGTAGTCTTCGACTTCTGGTGTCAGATGCAGGGAAGTTCATTGGATTGGCTTGACCACTTGCATCGCATCTTCTGCGAACGTTCTATGTTCACCTCTGATGGATATCCTCTGCTTGCTACAGATAAGGGTGCATTTTGGGCAATCACACCAAACGCCAGACCGTGTGTCTTCAGGAGGGATTGATCTGAAAGCAAGTTTCCCTTGTCTTTTCGTCCTATTGCTCTTTCCATAATAAGGTGTGCGGTGTAGTAGGAGACATTACGAATGAGTCAAAGTACTGTATTCTAAGAGATTACCCAATTCGTGTATTGTTCATTGTCCATTGTCCATTGAATGCCTGCATTAAAAAGTACCAATGCGCTAGGCTGGCAGAGTCAATGACGTTTTAACTTTGATTGTCTCAAGCCATCGCGCTCGAGCTAGAAATCAAGGCTGGAAGGTGAGTCATTCCAATCCACACGCATTGGCTGGCCCCAAGTGGAAGCATAAGTAGCCAACCAGACTGCCAATCCATGCGTGAACGAGGCCAGCTATAGTCCATGGCCAAAGAGAGAGTAGCCTCATGAATGTAGTGAGAAAGGAGAGTTTGGGTAGTTTTTGCCATTGGAGTGAGCCACTACTTCATGGACAAGATGGGCGAGTCAGTGAGGAAGTCAAACCAGAGTAAGATGAAGCAGCCAGTGCATGCCCTTGGATAGAGAAACGATGCATGGGCCCTTGCCACTTTAAAGTCGAGAGGCTTCGAAGCGACTTGGTTGAGGCTCTACGGGCTGATCCACCCAATCATCACTCCCTCTTGTCGACATTTCAATCGACAACCTGAACGGAGCTCGAAACCTTCAGCATCACGCGCAATCAGGCTTACTAGAATGTCAGTTTTGGCCTGCAACCTATCAGATCCAGCAATGCCTCTCCTCTCTCATCGGAAGTCTAGGTCCAGTCTGAATTATGTGTGGGCAATAGAGCATCCGTAGAGGAGGCACGCTCCTGCGGGCTGCTGGCTGACCGTGGTACAACTAACTCTTGTCATGGACATTTGCCCTTCACGTGCATGCGAGATCAAGGAACTCACGTTTGCCTGTCAGCTCGGATCATGCATCCGGAGCGTGCTCGACGATCGAGGAGACTTTGGATGCATTCCATGATAGTTGTCACATGTGGTTGGCTGGTTGCAGCCAGAGAAGGCCATACACGCAATCAATCGAATCACTTAGCAAGCTACACCGTAGCGACCAAACAAGGACCACCCTCCGCACCAGAAGGCAGTGCCCCCTGTATCCTCGTTGTCCCGTTGAGGTAGTGCTGTGCCTGGCAAATCTTGTGATGTTCGAGTGTGTATTGGTTGCCGTCTTGTTGTTGTTGTTGGAAATAGGGCATGGCACGTTGGGCATTCTTCCGGACGGCATTCAACATGCCCCACAACTCGTCCAGCCGGGTAAATCGTTCGCGGACCCCTTGCAGCTGTTCTTGCTTGTTGTTGGCGGTATGGTACAAAATGTGACGAGAAAACGCTGTCGGATCCAAGTTGATGATGCGTTGCAACTTGCACCCGAGCCCAATCAACTGGATCCCACCCGACCAGTATTCGACATCTCGCAAATCCAACCCATCCATGGTCCCGTACGTGGTGACATCCGAAAAGGGTGGTAAGAATCCTCCTTGACACGCTTCCAGATGCCATTCGACGAGTTGTTGTCGTGTTGCCATGTATCCGCCCTGATTATTGACGTATTTGCGTTCGAGTGTTTGAGGTCTCCAATAGACGGTATCATTTTGGTAGTATCCATCATTTCCACTCCAATAGTCAGGCAATGCACCCGGTGTCCCTCGTTGGAGCATTACCCAATCCAACGTGTAGTTAGTGTTGGATGGCAGTGGTGGCATTTGACGCACCCCCAGGGGAAGGATTTGTGTTTCCCACGCGATGAGTTGGTGGCTCGTGGGAGCGGCTGGTAGACGTGCACTGCTGGTTTCATTGGAGACGTGACAGCAGGGAGCCGCATCGATTGTGATGTTGGTGGTTGTATGATTGTTGTCGTCATATTCCATATCTACCGGTACCGACACGGCCAGGGGTGGAATGGGTGTCAGCGTCTCATTGAGAACCGCTTCGACCCGCATAAATCCCGGAATGATGCGTCGCAGTTGATTTTGTGTCAAACTATTTTTTCCAAAGTAGAGATGCTGTTGCATGTCAGGATTATTGTTGTGTTTGGTTGGAGCCTGTTTCCGTAATTGCTCGAGATGCTGCACCATTTGTTGATAATTGAAAATGTGCGACCCCTTGATGAGCATGTCATCTTCAAATGAGACAAACATGTCGTAGTAGGGCAACTTGTCTTTGAGTACAAATCGATGTTGTCGTGCCAATCCACGGGCATGCGGTTCCAGCTTGGCGTTTGGATTGATGACAATGTTGTTGCGTTTCTTATTATTATTATTCAAAAAGTCCTTCATGTTGTAATTGTACGGAAGGGCGTCATCCCAGATTTCCAATCCCACCTGACGGGGCAATGCGTCTTTCAATTGAAAACGTCGTTGCGGAGTCATGATGAATCCACTAATGAGATACACATCCACGTGATATCCAGCTGCGATCATGCTGGAAACACTTTCGGAGACAATGGGAATGAGTGTCTCGTTGAACCGATCCGATCCTCGTTTGGTATGGCGCTTGCCGCTGTTGTACTCGGAGAGGGTTGTGACGGTATACAGAACACGAGTAGCTTTGTCTTCTTCTGCTTCTGCTTCTTCTTCTTTTGCAGTGTGAGTAGCTGCATCCGGTATTTCTTTGGTAGTAGAGTTGTTGGAGGGTATCAGGGACGCTCGATTAGGATGATGATAACGATTTCGTTTCCGTCCACGTTTTCCTGGATGTCCCACCATGTGGACACTACTACTCGTAGTAGTAGTAGTAGTAGTAGTAGTAGTAGTAGTAGTGTGTGGATGCCATCTATGATGACGATGATAATCTTGTTGTTTCATTTGAAGAAGAGTTCGACTCTTGTGGACTTCTAATAAAAGACCGTAGTCAGCAGGGTTGTTGTCAAAGGAGAATCGAAAGACGCTGTGACTAGCCAGAACTAAAAAGATACCCACAAAACTCAAGTTACGCAGACTCTGCTGTCGCCACCACGGAGACGTCGTTGTCATGGTCGTGTTCCTGGGTTAACGTATTTAGTATCGATCGATCAAGCAAGAGCTTGTCATATAACAAGTCACAACAGTACAACATCACAAGCAGAGGGAAAAGATACCGAGCACCACCCTTTCCATGGTTTTGAGCCGTTTTGTGAGCAAACGTTTAGTTTTTTCCCTTGGACCGGCAGGCTCTAACCATTTAAGCCATTCAGTCCTTGATTCTTTCCTGACTTAGACAATTCGAGCTTAGAAGAATATCCCTTGATGAAATAGTGTCCCCTTGATGAAATTCTGACTTAATGGCTGTCGAGCAAGGCCTTCCATATTTCTGGCTCTTGTTGGTTTCGCCCTCCGATCATGCCAGAGTCACTCAGTCAGGTTGAAGGATTGATTCTATTCTATTAGTTTTCAGGCTCGTTCCCAAGCTTGCGGGAGGCAAGCTAAAAAGCGAGTTCTCACAAGCATGGTGTTGGTGGCAACTAAATTAGGGGATTTGTCTATGTTGCATCACTGGAGAACTACAATCCCTGCAAGGGTTTAACCAGTTCTGGAGGTCCGTGGTACAACAGTTTGCTTGCTTGAAGGGCGAGTGTGAGGTTGAAAACGGCGACGTATTTTAAGTCCAAGCGGTGTGAGACAACAGCTATAGAGGTTCAAGATTGAATGGGCTACGGAGGTCAACAAATAAATAATATGAAGAACAACAAGAGACGACAAAAAAACTTCTATAAAGGCCTGTTCTATTCTCTTTTACATCCCTTGAAGTGGTTGCAGTTTTTCCGCCAACAGCTTCAGCTTGTCGACTTCTTCGTCACTGAACCGGAAGTTGTCCTTGGCTTCAATCATGCGATGCAGATTCTCACAAACTTCTCCCTTGAATCCAGGGATGCTGAAGAATGACAACCGGTTCTGCTTGAGCCACTTGTGTCCCACCAACGGATCCTTATCCAAAATGGAAAGAAACACTGCCAGAGTCTTGATCGGTTCCATGTGGTGCTTTGCCATTTCCAGTTTGTCTTCCGGAAAGATTGAAATACCGTAACTGCCAAGGATGGCATTGAGTACGTCCGTGTCATCGGAGGATTGTGCACCATCCTTGTTCTCCATCAGAAGTCTACGGGCAAAATCCATATCCAAAGTGCCGTTCTGTAGCCGACTCTCGAGAGACGCAATCGAACTCATGGAGATTGGTACAGGCGGGGCGTACAAGAAGAGCAAATTGATTGTGTTTTCGGATGGGAAAACATCTCGAATGTGATTGTCGTTGAAGGGCCCTGGGCTGGTACAATGCACAAATGTATAGTTGTCGCCAAAGATCATTGGCTCCTCTGACTCGGTAAAGGAGACCTTGCAGGATCCGTTTGGTAGTTTCTCAATCGCTGTGACGCGCCCACGACGAATCATGTCCTTGACCTTTTGTGCAATCTCCAATTCTTCGTCACCAATCACAGGGAAACGAAACCGTGTTGGCTTGACGGCGTGGGTAAGACGGGCAAAGACCTCTTGTTCTTCGAGCATCATACCAGCCTTGTCTGGGTCTCCATTGCATTTCAACAGAGCATCTCCCCAAGACCACGGAGATCCCGGTCCCGATCGTCGGAGCATCCAAATGTCGTTGGGTGCCACCCATGCAATATTCCTGGCAGATACCTTCATCTTTTGCTGCAGAAACACTACCGTGTCCAATGCAGTCTTGCCACATCCAAGGACGACATAGCGCTTATCACTGTCCACCTTGTTTTTGTGTTTCCTGCCAGAGCGATTCTTTTTGTTAGCCAAGTGATCATCAAAGATTTGGTTGGGTGTCACGATAGGGACGCCTTTATCGACATGAAACTGAGGTGGAGTCTGACTGGGCACTCGGCATTCGCCCAGAACGCCGTTGACTAGTTTCTTGCGCACCTCAATGGAACGAGTCGTTTTGGTAGCATTTTCCACAAAGGAATGGATGTTTCCCTCGGTTTGATCAAACTGGTATGTGCAGTGTGGGTAGTATTTGACACGTCCAGAAGCTACCCATTGGTCCATGAGCAGCTTGTAGTGAGCTAGAATTTCTTCCTTGGAGGCTCGATGTTGCCAGGGCAAGACGCCACGTAGGCAAAGCTTCAGCCAGGTGCCTTCCATTTGTTTGCTGGCGACTCCATACAGTAGAGTTGGTTGGTGGAGACGAACAAAGCCATATGCATCGTTCCAGTGCCCGCCAGGAGCATTGTGCTTGTCGACAATGGACACCGTCGCATTTGGCTGTTCCGCCAAGATAGTATCCACAAAGGCCATGGAAGCAGCTCCGGCTCCAACGACCAAGTAGTCCGTGATGAGTTTTGTTGGATTCATTCTTTTAGAGTGTAGGGGATTTTGTTGGTTTTGTATTTTGTATAGTTTTCTTGTTGATTTGTGAGCAAAGCGTGGTGAGAATGGATCTTCGACGAATGGATCCTTTTGCTCAGGACTTTGGTATTGTACCAGTACCAGTACCAGTACCATAGCTGTTCCTTGTTGTTCTGCAAACTATAGGATTTAATAAATTAAGTCTTACTGTTCCTCAAGAAGCCACGGGATCAGCAGGGATTGTTGTGGATGATGTTCACGAATCACAGGAGATAGATGTCATTGAAGCGGGACACAAAACGTCCACAACCGAGCTTTTTGGGAGCTGAAGCAGGCACGAACCAGCAATGCCGGAGCTCGCAATACCGGTAGGCTGGTTTCGAGTGGTCAACCACTGTTGTTGCCAGTGTCAAAACAAGATGTCCCTCCAGTGCAAAAACCCAGAGTGTTGAAAGAAGGTGAATGAAAACATAAGCAAAACCATATGCACTTCGAACCCATCTGGACTCACTCAGTGCTAGCAGGCTAGCTAGCTAGTAGGGTAGTTGAGATTGTGTCCACTGGTGTCAGTGCCAGATTGCAGTTCTAGCTATAGCAATGCTATTGGGCTTGGAGTTGAGTTGAGTTGAGTTGGGTGGCTGTGTTGGGGATTCGGGATTAGGGATTCAGCCCCTTTACCTCAGTACGGTACTAGAATTTCCCAGTAGAAAAACTGAGCACATCCACTTTTTCAGTAGTATCTCAATAGCAAGACAATGGTAAACTAGAGAGCTTAGTGAATCTAACATACTACTGAAAAAGTACTGCTATCGATATTGCAGTGGTCGGTGTATCGAAGAGAAGAGGAGTCTGTCCCGATCGAGACTGCCGAAGCATCGAGGCATTCGGCAGCACGAAGAAAGACCGTCGACGACATCGCGAGGATCAGTCGACGACGACGCGAAGCACATCTACGGATCGACGACGACGCAACCGTCGTGCCGAAGATCGATACAAGACCGAAGACCAGTAGACTGTCGAAGCATCGACAGCAACAGCAAGAGGAGTCCTTCAGGACTGAAGGCAGAGGATCCGAGGACGGATCCGAAATCCAAGCCGAGAAGAGTTTCGTCGGCAGGAAGAGTTTCGTCGGTAGAATCCACAAGGATTACTGACAGGAGAAGAGCCAACAGCATCCAGTCGGAACTGTCACGGCCAAACCAACAATCACTGTTGAGCGCATACGCCATAGTGCCAGCGCAGGGACCACGGACGGGTACCCAACCAAGGGATCAATCAACAAGGAAACGGGTTTGGAAAGGCTGACGACCGCACCCAGTGTGAAGCAATCGCGCCTGCCCTTGCAAGATCCTTAGTTATAGATCTAATACTCTCTAGCCAAGAGTATAATTTGAAGTTTATCGCCCCATAGCCGAAAGACGAATAAGTAGTTAGACGAGACCTTAAAATAAAGAGCTAGTCTACAAAAATAAAAAGAAACAATACAATAGTCCACCTACCATAGCATAGAAGATGAGTGGTAGAGGTAGAGGAAGAAGTGGCCGAGGCGGCAGAGGACGAGGAGGGCGAGGAAGATCCACCCCATCCTCGACGAGAAGGCAAACAGGTTCATGCAAAGCCCTCGACCACCATGTGTTCGACTTCGGTACATCTGGATCCGGAACAGCAGACCAGATAATACGAACATGGGAGAAGATCACCGTCTACGTTGGACAACAGATAGGTGATGACATCGGGAATGAGCTCCGGAACCTGACACAAACAGTGTTGAAACCACCAGAATACTCAGAGGAGACCCGGAACAGGCTTGAAACGGCGAAGGTACGACGTGCTGCGAACAACCGTCGTCTCCTAACGGCAACCCAAGCAAGCCTACAGCTACTGGAAGCAGAGATAGCCGCAGTCACCAATGATCCGACTCTCGGTAGCTTACACACACTAACGATAGAAAAAGCACAACTCATTAATGAAATAGCCGACCTTACGGCAGCCATAGCCGACCCACCGGAAGAGGAACTCCGGGGACCCGAGAAAACACTGTATGGAGGACTCATGAAGACCTACCATACTAGGTTGGCAAAACTTCAAGAGAAGAGGGGCAAAGCATTCAACTTGATCCTCGGGCAGTGCACCCGATTATTGAAGGACAAGATGATGCAGAACACTGAATACGAGGCCGTTCTGCTAAAATGCGACCCACTGGAGCTACGAAAAATGATCCATAAGACGATCATGGCCCAGACAGACGATAACTACGTGTACCACACCATCTACCAACAGGAAAAGGCATTGATGAATTTCCACCAAGGGAGCCTTACGGCTTATGAATACCACAAGCAATTTACCACCAAAAGGGACATTGCAAAATCCGTGGGTATTTCCAAGATACACGATGCAGCGTTGCTGGATACGGCTAGACTACTTCTCAACAAAGATTACGCCGACCTCACAAGTGAGGAACAACAGAAAGTCATGGATTACGCTGAAGAAAGGTACTATAGCTACATCTTCTTAACAAATAGTTCACCCGAGAACAACAAACTTAAACAGAACCTGAGGGATGACTTTGCCAAAGGCACAGACAACTATCCCCATACTATTCATGGCGTATTACACCTCTTGGACAAACACACCAAGAGTAACACCCCACGACAGTCCACTTCCCACAGAAGCTCCTTTGCTCAGACAGGACAAGGTGGGAGAGGACGGGGTGGTGGCAGAGGAAGAGGCCGCGGAAACACAGCCTTCGACAGCGAGTACTGGAAAGACAAGGAATGCTATAACTGCCACAGGACAGGGCACTCAGTAGGAGGGTCACGGCAGGACAAGAAGGTCCGTTCATCGAAGAAGGACTAAGCAGAGTAAGTAAGTAAGCATGGTTGACAACTAGGACAAGCTCGACGACCACAGGAGTGTGTTGGGGATTCGCGATTAGGGATTCAGCCCCTTTACCTCAGTACTAGAATTTCCCAGTAGAAAAACTGAGCACATCCACTTTTTTCAGTAGTATCTCAATAGCAAGACAATGGTAAACTAGAGAGCTTAGTGAGTCTAACAGGCTGAGCTGGGACTGTGATGGATGAGGAGGGGGTACCAGTACTGTTAGCCATGCATGGCTACACCACAGCCCTGGAAACAGGATAGTTGGACATTCCTACCATCCCTTTTCCTTACCCCTCCTACCCCCTTCAAACTTCTTTACCAACCCCAACTCTCTTCAACAAAGAGCTTGTGATTTGTTGTAAATCATGGCTCCGACCTCAGTGTACAAATCCTTAGATAGCTAACAGGCGTCGCACCCTCTCAGGGGGCCAGTGTGGCCGGTGAGCAGACTTGACTGTGGGAAATCCCCGGGCCTCGGCTCGTGGGTCGTCCTCAAGCACATCTCGTCTGAATCCGTTATTAGATGTTCAGTTTTTTTTGTTTTGTTAGCCATGCATGGTGTGGGCCCTGCAATTGGCCTTGGTTCTAGTGTAGTAGTGGGTTGTGGGGTGGGACTTTTGGGTTGGCATTGTGATGGACTAGAGGTGGTGGGCCCTGGAGTATCTAGCTAGAGGTTTGCCCCTGAAATAAAGGCCAGTGATGGACGAGGGGTTGGGACTGTGATGGACCCAAAGGGAGAGCCAGCCTCTGGGAACAGGATGATGTGTGAACTCTGACCAGATGAGGGCTAAGTTGCTGGTCTGGCTGGATAATGACCTTGGGAATAGGTTGATGTGTGAACTCTGATTAAACAGAGGATGCCAGAGGTGATGGTGACCTTGGTTTGTTTGTAGCCTTAACCATAATTCCCATTCTGGTTCCAGCTGGGGCTGTTTCAGGTTTGGAATATAATGATGGCACAGGAAAGGAGTTGAGAGTGTCACTTGGGTAACTGAACTGCTCCAGATCCAATGAGACTGGTGGGATCTCATATCTCTAACCCTAGTGGCTTTACAACCAAGGCTACATCAGGAGGGGCTCTCTCCTTGTCTCCTCAACAACAACATCTTCAACACCTTACAAACAAGAGGAACAACCTTCAAACCAAAGGCTGCATGGTACAAAATTATGCCTCCCAAGAAAAACTTAATTTGGGAATGATTCTGTAGATCCCACTATAATTTCTACTTTTCAAAATGTTTAACCACTGAGTTGTGTTGGACCAATATTTTGACAGACCAACCCTGCAGAAAACATGGGTTGGGGAGATCTAGATATATGGGGCTGGATGGATACATGGGGGTGGAGGACATGCATATTGCAAATGGGCCACTGGAGGGGGAGAGGAGAGGGAGGAGGTCTAAATAGAGGGTGGAGCAGAAAAGGAGTCTGCAAGTGGAGGAGGCAGAGGTGCAGGAGGAGCTGGGGAGCCAGAGCTGGAGCTGATGGATGGAGATGGAGGAACTTGAAGGTACTGTGATGGACAGTGGAATGGTTCTAGTACTTAGGTGGCAAGTGAACAGGAGGCTCATCAGGGGATACATTGCTGTGCTGGGGCATAGAGAGCTATAGGAGATCTATGATTGCCATCATCTTCATGCAACTTCTTTCCATGAGTATGGCATCCACAAAGGGGCAAAGACATCAGAGAGAACATCACAAAGTGGGCTGACTAGGGTGGAGTGTAGGTGGGCAGGTGAGAGGCTCTGTCGTGTGGTTGTCTGGTCCACACTCGGGTGGAGGTAGTGCGCCAGAATTGCCTTGCGGAGTGCATGAACTACTGGCGGCGTGATGTGACAACTTCATGGGGTTAAGAACCTACATGGGCATGAGAGTACGATTTACCCGTACGATTGCAGACGCAAACGAAGGACACGATGAGAGTTGCTGAAAATATTGGTGCTGTGCGGGGCAAGTTCGTATACTATTGCCAGACATTTTTGATTTGCGTAATATTGAAAAGGAGCCAATGGCGCAACTGTCACAATTTCTCCCCTTCGAGGACCTTAGCCGCTCAAAAGCTTAGGTGTACATGCAACTCGGGAAGGACGACAACAACGAGCACTAGCAAAGCGTACCGTACTCAGCAGCGTCACAGAGCAAACCCTTTTGTTCTCCCAGATTGGTGGCTCCGCAACTGGCTCTCCGGCTGAAGGGGGCTTCTCACCTGGCGAGGTCTTCTGCGTTCGTACACTTTGAACGATTCGATTCCAGCACTTCCATCCACGCGGCTCCAGCTATCGACTGCTACCTCGATGACGACATGGTTGCCGATCGATGACTTTCGTAAAACCTCCTCACTCTGTGCGAAAAAGCCTGGAAAGTCGCTCCTGAATCGAATCTCCTCGAATACAAGGCCGCTTGAGCTTGGTCTTATTGTTGGTATTACACCAAAGACCAGAGTCAGCTAGCTCCAGACTCTTTTTCTGGTGTTGTTGTCTTTTTTGCTGATACATGTACATGCACTACCCGCAGCATATCATGGGAGCCTTGGCCGGCATTCGCCCGATTTCTATCTTTTTTTTGTGTGCTTGGTTTTGCCTTCATTTCATGGTCAGCAGAGATAAGCAACTCCCCAATGGATGTTCGATCAATACCGTGGTGCTTTCTAGCAGCCAACCGCAGACCACAACGTACTGTACCTACGGTAGGGAGTTCCAAACAGATTGACCATATCCTTGGATTCTGAACACTTTTGCTGGTGTGGTTTGACCAAAGTCCACTACTGTATGTGAGGGGCCAGCAAAGGACGAGCCACCCAAAAGAGATGGAAATCAGAGGAAAGCAGAGGCCAATGATCGATACCGTAGAGTACATCAGTCTAGTTAGACTAGACTACGATAGCTAAAGTGGAGTGCTGTCTTCTTTGTTTGGGGCAGCAACAAACTCCTGAGCCATGGAGGCCGGCGAGGGCACGGCGATCGAGAATTGAGATGCCATGGGATGCGCAGACGACGATGACTTGAAGTTCCCCAATCCGAGTCATGTTCCAACGGGTTCATTTATGACCTGACTTTCTTCTGCTCACTTTTTCAATCAGTTTTTAAAATGGTCAATCGAAGCTGCATGTTGCTGCCAAAGTGGCAACAATGCCTTTGGAGCAGTACGTCGTACATCGTATCACAATACAACACTAATAGAAACATACGATGAAGAATTCCAAGAATTCCAACCGAGACTACGAGTTCTACGAGTATCTAAGAATAAGGACACCTTTACGTTTTCCGGTAAGATCTGGTTTGAGCGCCAAGAAATCCTTCCACAGCTTTGATACACGAGGAAACATCTTCCCCGCCTTTAGAAGAACCGGCGTTGCTCAAGTCCAGACCACTATTTTCTGCAAGAAATCCATCAACCTGCACATCAAAATGTGGGCTACGCAGGAAATAATTGATGGGGGGCGTAGGAGTTCTATAGGAACCTGTTCGAGGGCCAACCACCGCCGTGGGTTTTGAAAACAGCCCGAAAACAGCTGCTAACGGGTGCACTGAAGAGACGTAACTTATAGAAATGATTGTGTGTGTGCTTTATATTTATTAGATCATATGAAATTTGTAATGATACTTCTTTGGTTTGATTTGGTGGTTTGAGATACACATAGATATTTACTCCGTCGCAATAATGACTCCCTCGCAATTACTCGATGACCCCTTGCATGCGGTTGCGTGCTTCATAGGAGTCGGTGCCCATGAGCTGATCAATACGGTTGGGTCCCATGTTGAGGTGGTGAGTAGGAGAAACGTGATGCTTGATGTGGTTCTCCTTGCATTCCTTTAGGTATCCCGTCACAGGAACGTGCGAGTGGCAAACAGCATGCAGAAAGGAATAGACCAAGGCACTGGCTTGATACGTTGCAAAGCAGGTTGTCACAATGGCAGCAGGGGCGCCAAGAGCCACAGCACCGAATGAAATGCCCAGAACAACGTGAAACCAAACCGCGCTAATTCGCAGGGACTCGACAGAAAGATGGTAGTAGGGAAGGTCATGGTGACGATCGTGGCTCTTGAAAAAGTCCATGGCACGGCCGTCTCCTTCCCCATGAAACCAACGGGAGTGGACGGCCCACTCTTGCACTTCCCACATCAAGCGGGCAGTTGGAATCGCGATCAAATCGGCAAAGCCGAGAGGAGTGCCGCAAAGAAAGAGTCGGAAAAGGCAAGTGAATGCAAACACAGAAGTGATAAACCAACCGGCTCCGTGTGTGAGGTAACCGACAATCACTTCCTGCATGGTTTTGGGTGTGGTGAATTGGACACCGGTCGCCTGCAACTCCTCCACAATTTCTGGGTCTTCTGCCTTCAAAGCTTGCAAGCTGATCATACCACCCTTGTTTGGATTCGCCTCTTGGATAGCAGCAGCGAGGGATTCCAGGCGATCCCAACGGTTTGTCGTTTCTTCCTTCTCCATAAGCAACTTCTTGAATGGGTTCACACCAAAGTCATCCTCCAGCAAAGGATGCAGACAAAGGAGAAGGCGACAATTTCCGAGCAGCAAGAGTGTTGGTTGAAAATGACAGCACGGCAGGAGCGGCCATTGCGACGGAAAGGAGGAAACCAGAGATCTTCATGTTTGCTAGATAGAGTTTTGTAGTTGAGCGCGTATTTTTCGAGGTTGGTGTTTTCGAATTTTTAGGATTTGAATTTTATGAAGAAGATGATGGCAAGGAAGATCTTGGGTGATCGATGGCTTCGCGAGGCTGTGGATGCATTGATAGCTCAGCCACAAGGATGTTTTGATGTTTTGTTGCGTTATCGTGCATTTTGGTCCGTGTAAATCTCTTCTCTCAGCCACAACACTAAAGGTGTCTAAGTCAT
Organism: Seminavis robusta; assembly: GCA_903772945.1. Lineage (NCBI taxonomy): Eukaryota > Bacillariophyta > Bacillariophyceae > Naviculales > Naviculaceae > Seminavis > Seminavis robusta. The sequence goes on along the minus strand of CAICTM010000905.1, from coordinate 2,481 downwards.
CGTGCTCCTCAGCCCTCTTTCGAAAGGCATCCGCGCTATCATCAAGTAAAACTACTCAGCTACAGTACAGTACCGATACACATTTGAACATTTTAACTGCACCATGACCTCAGTGGTTACGAATGTTGTGGGATTCAATATCACATTGAGGTAAACTTACAGGGAAGTGTTCTCCATTCTACAGTGGAACCACCACCGAAAATGGAACCACCGTATCGATCACAGTATCGCTATGGGCCGTACGCGCAGAGCAAGTAAGTGCACTCGTAGCTGTACCGGTAAAACTCCAAGACACAGTGGCGACTTTTGCTGCGTCGTCCCCGGGTCCAGGCCCCCATGTAAGATTTGCAAGCGTGGCTCGTGGCTGTGCTACAAGGTGGCTGTGTAGCTTGGGAGCTTGGGGGCTTGGGGCTATGATATGTAGCTCGAGCTAGCAATACTAGGTGTGGGGTTGGCTCAGCGAGCTATGGAGCGAGTTGCTGCAGTGAAGCTGTCAGCGGAGTGATAATATATATCGTGCTTGTGCAAAACTCAATACTGCAGCACTGCAGCCACATGAAGTTGACCAAACGCAAGAGAATACAGCCTTTGGAAAGACCTTGTTTGGCACGCAGTGGTGGTTCCGTTCCATACCACGGTGCCTTGCAACCACTCACATGATTTAATTTTCTCGGTCCTACAGAACTGCTTGCCTAAGCCCTTCTTCTTGACGTCTCTTGATCGGGGAAACGGGAGCTACGAGAGTTTGAGGTTGAGTTGCAAAGTCAATCATAACTACCGTACAGTACCTATTCTCCATTCAGCCGCACCCTTCGTAACAGCTTCCGTGCTTAGGTCACAGAGACCTAAAAAGATTTGCGAGCGCTGCTCTGCTGTATTTGCCTTGAGCCAATCTAGTAAAGCGCAAGTACTACTAGCTAGAGTACAACGCACAGATTCGATTGGCCAATCTAGTAAAGCCAAGCTACTAGAGTACAACGCACAGATTCGATTGAATTGGATTCGATTCGGAGTCTCAGAAAGCCCATCTGAGTGTGAGAGAATGCAAGACGGCCCCAGTCACAGGTACGTAGTACGGTTGCAGCAACCTGAATGGTAAGCTTTTCACGTTACTCGAGCACAGGTACAGATCGAAGAAACTTGTCAGGTTGCAGGTTAGAGGAGGGACGGTACGTAACCTGATACATAACCAAAAGTTGAGAAGAAGTGTTTGGTCCGAGTCGTAACTACGAAATGCCATCTGCAGGGCCAGCCTCTCGTTCACTGCATAATAGGCTCCTTCTTGACGTCCTTGTCTCTTCCAACTTCCAAGATACCCAAGAGATGTATTAAAGTGCACGCCCACAATAATATATGCCAGGAGGAGTTCAACAACTTCCCAACTGAGAAAAGAGGTTACATCGCTATGATTGATCGTGCAGTATGAAACGCAATCAAATAATGCCCGAAGCACGAAGAGCTAAATGTTACAGTCCAAAAGCACATCTACAGTTTGGTGTCTTTGAACTCCATCATTCTACCAAAAAGAACTTCCGAGATGACCCAACGAAGTGGGCCAGCACTTGGTTTTTTCAATCCTGGTCTCCTCCCAAGACAAAAATTAACCTTGCGGTGGAGCCCAGCTGCTGGGAATGACTGAACCCTCAGGTCATCTATATATTATGTGAAGTCTGCTTGCCACCATGATGGTTCGTTTCTAGAGGGTAGCCCAAATGGGCTCTTGGACCTCCCAGATACCCTTGGCACACTTTTGGAAGATGGCCTCTTCGTCCTTGGTGAGTGGCGAAGACATTTCGACACCTAAAAAAAAAACGATTTGTGAGCGGCATGCTGCCATAACGATGGCGTTGTGACGGCCCTGACATGCAATTTTCTGGACTTGCCTGTACTCCATTGCTGGAGAGACTGCAGGGAACCGAGAGGAAGACATCGTCTTCGACACCGTAAAGCCCACGGACACAGGTAGAGACGGGGACGATGGTACGAGTGTCATTGAGGACGGCTTTGGCCAAATACGCCGTGGACATGCCAATAGCCCTGTGTACCGGTAGAGTAAGAGTCGGTAGTGTGAGTTTTCAACGACAAAAAGAACAATAAACACTTGTAGCTAGCTTGCCAGCTAGAGCAACCAATACCAATAGATAGTATGCATTGTATTGTATCGTATCGTACCAGTTGGTGTATCCCTTGAGGTTAATGACATCATAGGCCGAGTCCACAACCGCCTTGTGAATGGCCTTGAGTGTATCATCGGGTTCCTGACCAGGGTCCAACAAAGGGAGAGCACCGACACGGACCGAAGACCATACAGGGATGGAAGAATCTCCGTGCTCACCAATAATGTATCCGTGAACATTGCGTGGGTCCTAGTAAAGACGGAATAGCATTCATGAAAATTGGCAGGTTAGAAGAAAAAACACATTGCCTGTATGTTCACACCCAGAAAAAACTGGCAGCTCCGAGCTCATCTCTCTCTTTCCC
>CAICTM010000904.1:0-43207 GCA_903772945.1 Seminavis robusta | reverse complement strand
TATCTATTGGATGGAACATACTTCCACTTGGAAGGGACAAGTACTGGAGCCTTGAGCATAGTCACCTGACCTTTTGTCATGGTCCAGTCTTTGGATGGATACCACTAACTAGCTACTAGTAGATCTCAGGGGTCGATATTCATCCGGCTCAGAATGGAGGATATTCCATGATTTCTCTGAAGATATGCGTAGAAAGAAATTCTTTCTTCATCTATGAAGTTAAGGTAGTAGAACCGAGAGAGGCAACGCAGGGTGCCTAGTAGCCAGGACAGAGCACCATTCTTTTGAACCGCAAAATCATGAGTGCCATTGTGTCCACCCCCCTTCTTGAGTAGCGCACTGGCACATATAGATGTGAACTACCTGGCAAAGTAACGGGAAAGGCAATGGCCTTCCTTGTTATTGACATGAACATATATTTCTAAGTTTTTATAAGTGGATACTTTCTAGTAGCTCCACCCCCATTTCAAAAAGACGTTTGGAACACCCTCAAAATTCTGTGTACTGGACGAGTTTACTCCACCAATACATTCATTTCCATTCCCTCTTCCTGAAGTCTAGCCAACACAAACTCGCGCAACTCTTGTTCCATTGGCGATACAGGTACTGTTGTTGACTCTTGGCTCTCTTCGTCGTCCGACGATCCCAACATGTCGTCTGGTAGATATTGCAAGAGGTCTTCACCCAGAACCTCTGTCAAGACTTGCTTTTGTCGTTCTGGACTCCCTCTTCCCAAAATCTCAATCTTGGCCTTGGTGCTCTCTCGCAACATGGGCGTAAAGAATTGGTAGAGTTTCTCGAACCAAGAGGGGGCATTGACCAAGAGGGTCTTGTAAGCTCGCTGAGGATAGTGAACACTCTGCATGACGACAAATTCCTTGACAAAGCTGAGCAAGTTTCGATGCCGTAACATGGAAAAAGTGAGACCCGTCATGTCAATGACAGTTGTCAATGTTCGAATGTCATGATTGTTGTCTGGTGTGGGAGGATCGAGGACATTGAACAAGTACTCCATCATAAAGGCATACTCCAGGACCATTTCGGGCAGGGGAATTTCATTTTTCTCGGCCAGTTCCAGCAATCGTACGCCAGAACCCAGTGCGGGTCTTTGCAAAAATACCACCTTGCCCGCGGTATCCCGTCCCAAAAAGACGTGTACCAGCATGGACTTGTAAATGTCAAAATTGGGTCGAGGACGTTGCAAAATGGTACCAATGTCGTGTTCCTTTCTCCATTGGAGCGTTGCCTGAAGAGCCGCCTTTGCCGCGACACGGTTCCCCTTTTGCATGGACAAGAACCGTTTGGGAATTTTGTCAGGGTCGTTTTCGCTGCCATCACCCGGTTGATACAACGAAAAATGATAGGGCTTTGTTGTAGTCAATGATGTCGTGTTGACCAGTGCAGATAACTCCTTATTATCGTTTTCCGATACCCCTCCACCATGAATCAAGAGAGCATTATCACGATGTGTCAGAACTACTTCTGCCAATGGGGAGCTTGCTTCCTCTGCCGGAATCCCAATGGCGCAGATGCATAGTAGTAGCAGCGAGCTATTGAGCCTGATCATCATTCCTCGATTTTGTGTTTTTTTGGAAGGACCTCTCAATAGTCTAATCTATGGCGATTTATTTTACCACTGAGATAACCAATCAACCAGAGCAACAACTTACTCTTGGATAGAATCGATACCTTGTCAAGATAGATACTCAGTGGGATCAGTCGATTATTAAGACTGTACTAGTACCGGTACCGGTGTACACTAAAATGGGTTCGTTTGCTGCCACAAAAGTGAGGATGTCTGTGTGGCTCGTCATTGGCCTTGTAGGAATGCAGAGCCGTGTGAAGCGGAAGCTGTCACTGTCAGGACACGGCACCAGTAACCAAGTGCTGTACAGCTAACCAAGCGACCAAGCGCATGTGAATTGCCCATCAACCCAAGTCATTTCGAATTTCGAATCGAATCCATGAGCAAACCCGTGAGCACTGATCGGATCTTACATCACTGACGTCAGTTCGTGACTCCAACCGACTCGTCACTCATGACGGCAATTCACACCCGCTCTCACGAGCCGAGGTCTCTTCTGACAACCAAAGATCGCGAAAGATCTGCCTTCAGTTTTCTGAGAAGATGCCACCGGTACTTCCAACTTTCTCACCACAGGCCAAACGAAACTATCTCTCGTCTTTGAGTACAGGTATCCTTTTGCAATAGTCAACTCAATAATTCAACCTTTCCACCATGACAACGGCTACAGAGGACACCCCTCTTTTGTCCGGCATTCCGACGAGCGAGGATGATCAGAAACGTCAATCCTTTCGTCGTACTTCCTTATCTGCCAAGAACGCAAAGCTTCGACCCGTCGATGGATTGTCTCCCCTCGCACCGGGTGGAGTGATTACTTCCCTAGATGGCTACACAACCATTGCTCGACCACCTTCGGTCGTCAAGTCTCTCCCGGCATTTGCTCCTTATCGGCGCAAGGCTCGTCATCGGTCCTTTACCATTTGGTGGATCAACGAATTCCGTCACTGGTGGAAATCCAGTCGACTGCTCGTCCGATTGGCCGGGCTCTTTACATTGGCATTTACCGGCACGTTCCTGCTGCGCATGATTAACATTACCGTGGATCCACTCAAAATGGCCAAGAATACCAAAAAAGCCGTCAAGATTGTCAAAAAATTGGGACAAGGAGGACCCATGCGATTCTTTTTGAAATACGTCAAACCCTTTACTCGCACCTTGCGATTGTTTGTGGCAGGGTGGCGTTGGGCGGAAGCCTCTCAATGTCGACGAGGAGAAGTGGGAACCGAGGAAGCCTTTGCGTTCATGGGGAATCGAGTCTCGCGCACGTTGGCTCGATTGGCCGTGGACAGTCTTGTGGCCTATGTCGTCATGCCCATGGCCTATGAACTCTTTCAGTGGCTACAGTACGACGATTGGTGGCATCCCATCACTGTGTTTATAGTTCTGGGAAGCCTTCGCGCTGTGGCGCCATATGCGGCATCCTTTCAAGGGTCCAGGGTGGGGCGAGTCCTGACGCGCCAATTCTTTCGCGGGGCCAAACATCGATGGTTGCCGATTCAACCCATTACTACGCTCAATCTACTGAGTGATGATTGTTGTGAACAGGATGAAATATCTCAGACAGCTGATCTGGCAGTGCTGGCCAAGGAAGTTGCCAAGGCGTTTGGCAAGGCAAAGGAAATTGGCTTGGATGGCATGGAAGGGCAGAGAGAAATCCTTAAGGAACAGGGCTTTCATCAAGTAGGAGCTGGAAGTGGAGGGTATGCGGTCTATTTCTGTCGTCGCAAACCACCCAATGGCTCGACCGACATGACGATTCTCCTTCATGTGACACCCTACGGACCTTCTATTTTGAATGTCATGCCTCGCTATATTGTCTTGGAATTTGAGGATTCGGTGGATCGAAGAAATCATTGGTCAGAGTACATTGCCCGGAAACAATTTGAAGGCCCGCCTGTAGTCGAAGGCTACTGCTATGGAGGCGCCTTTTTCAGTCCCCATCACTTTGCCGAACTCAAAGAGAGATATGACAAGCAGTTGGTGACCTACCAAGTTGGGTGCAAGACGCTCTGCAAACAACGAACTGGACGCAATCCCAATCCGCCTTCTGACCTGAAATCCCTCAAGACCTTTCTGGCTGATGCTAAGAAACCCCGAAAGCGACGCCGAAACCAGCGGCAGTACGAGGAACTCCAAAAACAAGTCCACAGAGTCGCCAAGGATTTGAAGCGAATGATGGCGATGGCAGGAGATCAGGCTCCCAAGGGAGTTATCTTGTACTTTGAGGGTTTGGATTGTGCCGGGAAATCCTCGACGGGAGGATTGGTCGAACAAGCCCTGGCAGAAGCCGGCTTTCAAGTTGCTACCAAGCAGTACAACCGTCCACCGACGCCGGAACAAAAGCTGAAACCCTGGATGGATCGATTTGAAGTTCCTGAGACGACGACGACGACTGTTGGTTTGGCGGTTCCCAGCGGCAGTAGCAATGAAGAGCAGCAGGAGACTGCGCAGTCGTTGCTTAACAAGCATAGTGCACTGGTTTGGGATCGTGGTCCGTCGGGAGACTTTGTGTACAATCCAGAGTACAGAGCATTGCCCATGGAGGATCGTGAGAAACTATACAAAGAATTTATGGACTTTGATCGAGAATGCCTCTCCAAGGGCATTTTGTTCCTCAAGTTATTATTTGTCGCCAACAGAGACTCCATTGCCTCCACGCTTGGAAAACGCCTGGCACAGAAGCAAATGGCGCACGACCTTCGTATCTGGGTAAGCTATCGAATCGAGTTTGGGCTTGTTGATGCACTGCGGTGATCTCTTGCGACCCTCCTCACCCGTTCGCTTCTTGCACTTCTTGGCAGCACAAAGCGTCCAAGGGCGGTGAAGTCGACTCGGACGAGGGGTTTGAAGGTTTGGATGCGATTGAAAACCACCTGGATCCAACCGACTTTGTGGCCTTCAACAGCTACCAAACCAATCTACGTATCTTTGCCAACTGTGCTATGAACACGAATACCCCTGAGAATCCTTGGATTGTCGTGAATACCGGAGACCGCTTTGCCGCTCGGAAGGCGTTGCTGCGTGCCTTCCAAATCAAATTGGACCGTTTCAGGAAGGGGGACTCCAATTGCTGCAATGCAACAACATCAACACAATCACGGGCTCCAACTGCCGTTACAGAAGAGGAAATGCTTGAGAAAGGATTTCAGAGGGCTCCTCCAATTGGGTTGATCGTGTCGTTGATGGGAATGCTGATCATTCTCTTTTACTACTCTTCCAACACTACTTTCAGACGCCCATCTGATATCTTCAGAGATACCTGGATCAACATTGAAGACTTGCTCCCTGTGGATGACGAGGAAGCTGGTAGCAATAGTTAGCCAGTGTGGCAAAGCATCAGGCAACGTCCAGACAAGATCAGAAAACAACCACAAACGGAACTGAGAAGGCTCTTTGATTTTTCTCAAGCACTCATGAGGGTACCGTACGGAGCAGGCCTAAGCTTTGCCCACCAGACCAGCAGACCGGGCCCTGCAAAATGGGCCCTGCAAAATGGGCCTTCCGTCAACGACACAGGCGAAGCAACCCGGGTAAGGCAGACCTGGCGAATCGAATCCGCTTGCCTGAACTGTACAGTAGTTTTTATAATTTTTATAATTATAAGCAATTCGTGAAAACTACACTGACCGACCATCGCAACACTTCCAAGGCCCGCCTGTAGTTGAAGGCCGGCTAGCTAGCTAGTACTATGGAGGCGCCTTTTTCATTCCCATCACCTTGCCGAGATGACACCAGAAGGGTCGGCACGAAGTTATCCACTCTACATAATGTCAAAAAGCATCGCGAAGCCCAATCTTTCTTTCATCTCCTTTCCAAGCCCTTCTGGTTTGGTCACCTTTGTCTCTGATATGTACCGCTACCGGTACCTTCCTCACACTCCAAACACAAAATACAAAAATCCGGAAGAGACAAACTAAAACTAATAACGCTTGCTACCTGATAGATATCTACGATACAACCATGAAGTCCCTCTCCATTGTTTTAATGGGTGCTCTTCTCGCCTTCATGACGTACCAGTTGGGTCTGTTGGAGCGTCCTGAATTCAAGCACCACAAGAGCTTCCTGAATGGTCAAGAACTTCATGCCATTGTTGCCACCACTACCGGTAATATTGGTCAACAAGTGGAACGGCTTGTGGTCGGAACTAAAAAGGGCGTGGGTGCCCTTGGCGACAAGGGTACTGCCATGATGGCAGCAGCTTCCAAGGCGTACGGAGTGGATCAGGAAGCTATCCCCGCCATCAGCACGGGCTTGTACTTTGACGATCCTTTTTCCATGGAACATCCTCGATGGGCCATTGGCTGGGCCGTGGCGGGGCCGTCCATTGAAGAGCTAAAGGCACTGTTGCCAGTTGTTCAAGAAGCGTCAGGGCTAGAATCCAATGAGATTCGCGTTGTGCGAATTGGTGGCAGCGGCACCGAAATAATCACCGTTCGAATTCCTTGGCGAAACTACTTCACCCCCATGATTGCCCCTATGCTTCACTGGGGGAGAGGATTTCAAGTCTACGAGAAGTATATCGAAGAGAATAAGGAGGCTGACAAGGGAGTCACTCCAATTGCATTGGAAGTCTATGTCCACGAAGGAGACGGTAGCACCAGGGAGTTTATCGATTACACGGTTCTGTTTGGCGAGGTGTCCAACACATGGGAAGATACCTTCCCGGAAGCGGGCGACAATGAGACCGAAGAGGGCGGCGATACCACAAAGACGGAGTAGATAGATCTTGGCGCTGCAATTGATTCTAAGGATACCGTTCCTGCAGGCGAGGACATACGTGTTTCTGACTATGCATACAATGAACTAACATTCAAAGAAGACCCGATGGATCCGAATAGGAGCGAGGGTGAAGCCTTTAAACCATGTAGCCCTAATAATATGTCGCTCGCTCTGAAAAAAAGATCATTAGTTTTATTAGCACATATTCGCCTCGAGCTCCCGCTACCAGCGGCCTCGTGAGCGTGCGGAAAAACGGGCGAAGAGAGTGAAGTGACGAGGCTCATGCAAGCCTGTAGCGATCCCACGGAGTCTTGCCATGCTTTGCCAGTGGATTATGGTTGATTGGATAGTGGTTGCCATGGCCAGTGCTTCCCCTGACATCGCTGAGCAGTCCATTTTCTTCCTCGTCCGAACTAGAGTCATCATCGCTATAGCCATCTGCGGCGGTGGGGAGGGGGCGTTTCTTAGCGTTGTTGGTACGAGTTGTTTCCCCCGGAACGAAAGCCATGTGCTTTTCATATTCGCTGAAGTCATGAACTTCCTTGTTGTTGTTGTTGCTTTCAGCGGCATTCTGGGGACGGGTGGGACTCTTTCGTGTGATCCACTGAAACCCAATCTTGACCAGCCTTTCAATCTTGTCCTTGTTCAAGGTGCTCTTCAATCCCTTCTTGAGCTTGCGGTATTGTCGGCGTTGACTATGAACCCAAGTGCCCAACTCAGGGTATGTTTGAGGAACGTTGCAATGCCCTTCCTTCTCCTTGAACTCCTGACATGACAACACGTCAATGAAACTGCAAGAGACATGGGCACACAACAACATGGTCACCTTTCTTACCAGTAAATCTTGGAATCGCTCTTCCCAGCATTTCGTGGGTCTGGGCAGTACCGAAAACTTGAGTTTGCGCTCAAAATTGAAGCCCCAAGATTTGAGTTTGTCGATCTGTTCCTCTGTCAGGGAGTTCTGAACACCATTCTCCACCTTCTGCCAGTACTTTTTGCGGACCTTTGACACCCACGAGGCCAAAGGGTCACCCTCCTCAGATGGTGGGTCCTTTCCATGCTTGGCTTTGTATTCCAGCCACTCTGCTGCACGATGATCAAAGTTCATGCGACGATAAACCTGGAAGCGAAACCCAAGCTTGGTGAGTTTTTCCATGCGATCGGGCGTCAGATCTGATTTCTCCCCCTTTTGGAGCAATTCAAAATCCTCTCGCATTTTGAGGGTCCAATTTCGTAGCAGCTTGCTATAATGCTTCATTGTATCAACTCCAGCAGCTCGGTAGTGGGGAACCTCCACTGTCCCATGTGCTTGCTTGAATGCCACCAGTTGATTGTACATTTCATCCCACGACACATTTTTGAGTGACGGTTTATCAGAGGCGTGCCCGGTTGGATTGACTCCCAAGGCAAGGAGCCGATCAATTCGTTCTTTCGTGAAACAACTCTTGTCAGGTTCTTCTTGAAACTCTCGAATGGCCCTGGCCTGATAACTGACCCATCGATACAACTTTTCTTCACTCCTTTCTATCTTGGCAGAGACACCATGTTTTTCCTTGTACTCTTGCAGCATTTTGAAATTGGCTTCCCATTTTGCAAGACGCTTGGCACCCCATTGCCTGGAACTAGCAGGACCGTTGCTGGCATCGTTGGCGGGTGGTGTCGCAAAGCCAATATCCTGTAGCTTCTTGACACATTCTGCATCCTTGCTGGAGACAGGCTTATTAGCAGCACGAAGCTCTTCCACCTTTTTGATTCGTTTTCGTTCGTATGCAACCCATCTTTGAAAACCGTCATCATCCAGTATGTGACTCTTTTGTACAACTGCGCTGCCATATTTTTCCTTGTACTGGATCAATTGCTTGTACCTGTCTTCCCAGGAAATGTAAGCCCTGAGGCGAAGTTGACGGGACGCCGTGGCCTTTGGTTTCCCCTTGGTCGCAGGTGCTTGTGTATTGGTCGCAGTCACAAGTTGTTGCTGTGTAGCAACGGTTGGTTGTGGCTGTGTAGCAACGGCAGCCGGCATCACGGGATACATGTATGCGTACCCAGTAGCCGGCATAAAGCCCAGCGCAGGATGATACTGCGGCATGACTGTGGCATTCTGTGGCATGGCTGTAGTGTGTTGTGGCATGACTGTGGTATTCTGCGTCATGGCTGTAGCTGTAGTGTGTTGTGGCGCGGCTGTGGCATTCTGCGGCGTGGTTGTGGAATTTTCTGTGGTATTTTCTGCTGGAAGCATATTCTTTTGCTTGAGTTTGGCGACAACTTCTGCAGCTTCCTCTTCCAATTCCTTGGCTTCTTCAGGGGTTGCTGGCTCCGCACGATTCTTGCCAGCGAGATCTGTAGCACCCACTGTAGCGGGAACAAGCGAAGTAGCACCAGTATCAAGTCCTCCCGACTCTTCTGGTTGCTTACGGGCTACACGCAGGCGTCGGCTGAGTTGATTTTTGCGTTGCCCCAGCGTGACATTTTCGTCATCTACAACGTAGGGATCAATATCGTTTGGATACTCGAATCCTCCAATTTGGAGCGCTTCAAATAATGGCATTGTGGGGTTTTCCGTGCGAGCCGCCACGGCACGATTCATTCGAGGATCTCCCTTGCGGCCCGCCTGTGTTTGATTACCTGGTTTCTTGGCGGGTGCAGGCTTTCTGGTGGAAGAAGGATGTTTGGGTAACTGCGATGGTTTCGGAAGCTGTGCTGGAGGAGGCATGTAGGTTGGGGTGGGATAGACCATTGGATATTGAGGAGGAGGGTGTACAGGAACAGCTGGGGCGGCATATGCCACGGGCGGTGGTTTTGGGGGTGCATAAGTGTAGCCCACTGGTTGGGTCGGCTGCTGATTATTGTTGATAATGGCTGGGAGATTCTGCCAAGGCATAATATACTTGACGGCATCCCAAATACTTTGGAATTCTTTATACTCCACTACGGGCACGTTATCACCTTCCTCATCGCTCTTGGCTCTTGCTTTGGCAACGGCATACTGTTTGCAATCTTCCACACAGGTAAAAATGGCGGGCGATTTCAGAAGACCACTCTTCTTGATGGCCCAAAACTTCAGTGGGCGCTCTTCTGCTGGTGTTTTGCCAGCTGGTTGGGTAGCACAAGTAGCCATTGTAGCTGGCTGCCTACTAGTAGTCGACTATTTTAAATAATAAGGAGGCGTCAATCAGAGACGGACAATGACATGGACAACATGTTGGCGGGGTTTTGGAGGGAAGAGAGAGGAGGTCGAGAGGAGCTTCGAGAGGTCGGTCGAGTGGTGCTGCGAATTGTACCGGTAGCCCCCAGACCCACATTGTCTCCAAAAGGAAACGACGCCTCGAATCAGATTCGAATGGTTCGATTGAAGATTATCATACCATTCGAATGATTGAATCATTCGATCCGATCGAAACGGCTGTGGCGGTTCCCGCCACCCTGCCAAACATACTTGCATTTAATTAATGCCGTGACAGGATTTGATTTTTTTAGCCATTATCGCTGAGGTGGGAAAGCGATGAACTCCCTCCACCACTGTCACAAACAAAATCGCCGAGAGGGTCGCTTTCGCAGAATGATCCATTTGCTTTCGCTTCCATCTTCGAAAACTTGCTGTCATTTCTCCATTGCAAATCTCATTTCTTATTCTTTCAGGTTCCTCCAAATAAATTTGTACGGCAAGATGGTGGTGATTGTAAGACGTCCTTTCCAGTCTGTTTTGGCCCTTTTCGCGATCGCCTCGGTTCGTGCCATTGAGCTCGTAAATCTTGATTGCGATCCAGCAATCCGAGAAACATCCAGTTGCGGGGCTGGTGGTCTCTTTAATGGTGTCGGTAATGGTCCTCTGACGGGAACATTTATCTGTGGGAAACGAGCTTTGGGATTTCCCGGGTTTTCTTGGCAGAAAGAAACCACGCATTGCGTCTCCACATTGCTCGGACAAGTCGTTGGGTACGAAGGTGACACATGTGGCTGCTGCAATAACCAATGTCCAGGGGCGTGCAATTGCGTCTGCGATGAAGAACAAGACTTTGTTTTGGTAAAAAAGCAGTCTCTCCTTCGCGGGGAAACCGCAGTATGCGTGTCTAGAGGGAAAGCCAGCCGATGGGTTAGCGATGGAACTACCGAATACTCTTGTGTATCGGATCAGGAATGCCCACAATATTCCGATATACCACCAGCTGATTCTGAAGTACCACCAGCTGATTCTGAAGTACCACCAAGCACAGAAGAAGAACCTCCTGCAACAGAGAACGATCCACCAGAGTGGCCTTCCAATTCCGATGTTGAGATTGAAAGAGAAGAAGAAGTACCCGACGATGCTGAAGAAGTTGTGGATTTAACATTTGAACAGGCCACGGCTGCTCCAACGGAAGAAGATACGGTAACCGACGAAAAACCAGCAAAAGGTAGTGCAAAAGGTAGTCCCAAAGGGCAACCCGGTGCATAGATCAATTTCGGCATGGTTTGTCTTGAGATACTCATTGATCGGCCATTCATTTAGACACAATACTGCATTTTGGTACTCTTACCGTGGTGCGACTTTTTCGCGATGTAGAAACAAAAAATAATACATAAGACTCCTGTTTAATTACTCATCGTGGCTTGTATGTTTCGTTCGGTGGGTTGGCAGCGTTCTTTGCGAGTCTAGAATTGCTTCGTTTTTGACTGACTACCTTCCGCTTCACCCGCTTGGATCGTGAACACAGAACTGAACGCATTCCGCTCTGTAACTCGTGGACTAGAAGCGACAACGAGCTTGAGAAAAAACTTCTCTATTATTTGCATTTTAACGTCGCGAGCTCGTATTCATACCAACCTCCAAATTCTCATTTTCTTGACAAAATGTCTCTTGCCTGGGTGTTGTGTTACTATTTGGTTCCATTACCATTGTTCTATTGTCAGCGCTCCAGTGACTTCCTCTGCAAAATTCAGCCGAGAGAAATCCGATTTTGCACGTCATTCCACGCATTTCACCCAAGGCACTACTATTCCATTCACAAAAGAAAAGGCCCCTGATCCTCAAGATTTCCATCATTTTCCCCTTTTCAACCATCCAATGTCACGATTGTTGCTTTGTAATAAGGTCCATTGTTTGTCAGCCCTCGGCAGCGTGAATCAATCTCACCAAAATAAATATTACAGCGGAAAGATTCTACCGCACAAGAGCGTCATTCTACAAAGCAAATTGTCGATTCATTGCATAGTGTTTCCAAGGAAAGCACGAAAGAATCCAAATCCCAGTTGCCACTTCTCCCTTTGGTTGTTGTTTGTTGTTTTATTAGGACGTTTGTGTGAGTCCCAATTTGACCAATGGATTGGTGAGTTCATCGGCATTGGGAAATCGTCCTTCTTGCAATTTACTCCAAATGACTCGTTCTCCATCGAGCACCACTTCAAAGGCCCCCGACGTGGCGAATTGTCCTACGAGTTGCGGCAACAAGAAAAACAAGGCCACGGCGATTTGGGTGCCGTATTCTTGTAGCGTAAAGTAAATAGCCGGAGGATCGTTGTATCCAATAAATCGAAAGAGTTGTTGTCCTCCAAAAATCATCCATGCCATGGCCGTCACCTGCATCAAGGTCAGCACGTTTTGTACGAGCTCCAAAATGGGCGGCGCGGGGTAATTGTCGCCCGTGATTTGTCCTCGAAGTTCTGGGAATTGACCTTCTAAAAATCCCTTTACTTTGAGGAAGTTGGACTTCATACCTCATCCAACACAGTACAGAATGTGGAGCGAATGAGCCACCTTGCTGCTGTCGCTGTCGCCGCCGCCACTGGTATCGGGAGTCTGTGTGGGTGCAGCATAAAGTGTGAGGAATTTGCAATGTCTCATCAACTACGAGCACTCCGCTGTACTACTTACTGAAGCTTGCACATCGTCAAATTCGTCAGCACGAACCATGGTACTAGTGTAGGTCGATAAAAGAAGCGTCGCGAGAACCAGGAGTGAAACACTCCACAGGTGTTTCCGCAAAGCCGTCATGGTCGCGAGTTGTGAGTGCCTCGAAGAGAAGAAGAAGAAAGCGGAGGAACAAACCAGGCGGGTTCGATTGTAACACGAACCCTTTACGAATGCTAGGGAAAGGGCTTAGTCAGCGGCGGCAACCAAACAGGAACCACCGAACCACTCGCCTTTGCTAGTTCGGGATCCAAGATCCATTTGCACACAATGGAAAGAGAAAGGAAGAGGTGTCCGCATACCTTCAGCTGAACGAACAAAGGACGAGGGAGCCGACAATTGATACTATCCTTAGAATTGCTACTGTATACCGAACATCATGATTTCTACAGCTGTCAAGACGGCCGTTGCTACCAGCCAACGGCAAGCGATGAGAAGGGGCATCTCGTCGACAGCCACTACTACTCGACCTTCTTGTCGTGCCGTGGGCTCCAAGTGTCGATTCTTGACGACTACTACTAGCAACAATGCCGTCACGCCTCCTCCTGCCATGAAAACTACTAGCCGACCACCACCACCACCAGCCGACGCCCCCATTCCCAACGAAATGCAAAATCCCCCTGACGTGCATGTGGAAGTAACGCCGGAAATGAAAACGGCCAATGTGGCGTTGGCAGCCGTCTTGGTGGGATTTGTCGGTGGAGTCTGGTATTATTCCATGAAGAGTGTGGGAACGCAAGATGCGGCCAACGCTGCCGATGATCCCTTGGCACAACTCAAACTCGAAGCGCAGGAAGCTATTGATCGACAGGAAAAGGAAACTCAAGATCCTCGTGCGAAACAATTGCTGCAAGAATTTAGTCGAGGAGATCACGATCCCGACAAGGCAGAAGTGGATGCGCTGGAGGAACTCGAAAAATTGGATGAAGAAGAGGCTGTGGAAAAGAAGAAAAACAAAAAGTCGTGGTGGAAGTTTTGGTAGAGGACCATTGGTTTTGCTGCGGTACTAATATGGTATAGTCGATGAGTTAGTACTGCGAAAGGCAAATACACAATCCAAATTGCACTATAATTTACTGCACTCTCTTGCCAGTTGTCCTGGTTTTCGTCTGGCTAATTTAGATAGCTAGCAAGAAGGTCCATCAGTGGACAAAGCACCACGTCGCACGCAACACTCCTGTGCAGCAACGCCACGCCTTCGAAAAGACGCCCAAAATGAGGATCAATTTTCAAGATGGTCGATGTTGTTGGCCTCGGTAGGCTGAGCTGGAGTCGAGTCATGGTACTGTAGTCCCAATGATGGAAGCTTCAAGCTGGAGTTATCTCTGGGGAAGTTTGTGGAAAGTGGCCTGTTTGTAGAGCTTGTTATACCTCTTCACACATCTGGGGTCCTGTAGTTGCAATCGGCGGCATTGGGGTTTCCAAATTGGTGGCTGGTCATGGCCTGGTTGCGGATTGTTTGCTCTTGAGACATCAAATCCGGCACCAGATCTTTCAAAATAGGATCACACCAACGGCGCTCCTCCATTGTTAGCATGAATGGTGTCGGATCAAACGTTTTTGGTGTAATCGCCACCAGCCCGTTGAACCACCCCTTTGGTGGGTGGATTGTTGGCATAGCACCGAGTGTGGACTATCTGCTCTTTTCCCTTGTGTCCACACATGTGGTGCTGCATGGGCAAACTCAAACCAAGGCGGTCCATTTCCTGAATGGCTTGGAAGCGTGGCTGGTGAGTAACCTTTTCACAGGTTATGCCATTGTCATAGTAGAAACTGTCAAAGTTTGTGGTAAATTGAGCAGATTCTATGTGTTTCGAACGGTCGTCTAAACATGGGTAGGTCCAAACACCGAAGATGGCCTTGTAGTTCTCGCTGGTGAAATCTGGGAAAACTTGTCGGTTCCAGTTAGTAAACGGACTGACAGCCGTCTCCTGAGAGTTGGCCTTTTTGCAAGCAGCCAATCACTGTTCTTGCTCTTCACGTTAGTACGGACAGGACCATTGCCACAGCCAGCAGGACCCATCTTGTGATGGCCTCCAGCACCAGTAGTAGGACAGAGACAAGATGAAATTTCTGAGCCTGTCAGCAAACAGGGCACACGTGGAACTAATCTTGAACAGCTATTCGTGTTATCTTCCTTGATGGGCTGGTCAAGAGAATTTCCAATGACACCTAAGTCGTCGATGAAACAAGCACTAATCTCCATATCACAAAAGATACAAGTTATTGCCTCATTGACAAAGCTAGGAGAACTGTTGATTCCCATTGGTAGACCTTGGCACTTGTATCTGGCAGGAGCAGCCCACCCTGACAATTCAACTTCTACATCAAGTTTTCTTTGTTATCCTCTGGAACAGGACGTGGGACATGAATGCATTGGCTGCTTCTTGCTAAGGGTGGCAATAGGGGTACCTTGACCAGAGCAACTGGTCAAAAAGCAAGCAAGGGAACTCTAAACCCCCGGTGGGAAGATAGGGAACGGTACCGGTACATGTACATGTACTGATATGAGAAGGGAGATGGGGATATTCCAGTCAAGCTTGGGGCTGTCATTGATACTAGCTAGCTAGCTAGAACGTCGAAGCACGGATGAGATTGAGCCAACATACAGATGGGCGCTCTCCTAGACTAGCGGTAGTCACACCTTCAGATTTCACAGGCGACTCCTTAATCTCAATACAAGTAATCTCTTGGACTTTTTAAACCACCGGGCATTAGCTCATCCGCTACTGAATCAAGTGCTGATACCGGTAGCAACTGCCTTTCGCTTGGATCTCCTGCGAGAAACATCATTTTCCAGCTTTCCAGCAAGTGCGTGCAATCATCCGGAAGAACTTCCTTCGTTTTTTCCTCGAACCACCTGTCAACAAAGCTTCTTCTCTTCTCAACGTCCTTGGACTCTACATTCCGAGGACGGTCAAACTCGCTAAGCCATGGCAACCTTCCTTCCGTGACGTGGATGATGGTGTAGGTAAGAGAAGCGAAATCCAGCTCAGACTTTACATCTGGGTTGCAGCTGGCATGCTTTCCAAGAAGCGAATCATGGGCATAAGGAGTGCAACCACGGAAAGACTTCAATTTCCTTTCCAAAGTGGCACAGCCCCAATCACCGAGCAAGACTTGCGTAGTTGCATCTTCTTCGTTGTGCTTAACAATGATGTTGCCAGGACGGACATCCAAGTGGAAGATCCCATTCTGGTGAGCAAATTGAAGAGCACCGCAAACTTGAGCTATCGCAGTCTTGGATATTTTGCCCCAGAATTCCCTTTGGAGTTTATTCAAAGAAACACCAATGATTCCTTTCAGCCTCAATCCGATGATGTTTGACACCTCGTCTCGTAAAGTTACATGAAGATTCGAGAGCAAGTGTTCAGCATGATGGTTGGTAAGACTTGGGATGCTTTCTGGTGCGTTTTCAATATCACCAAGAATCTTCAGGATTTTGGCTTCCTCTTCGAGACTCTTTGCTTGGTTTGCCGAATAGTGAGGGACTTTCATGAATTCTTCCTCACCAATTTCGAATGCGTTGGCAAAAGCACCGCTTCCAAGGTGATAAATGACATCAAATCCTTCTTCCTGTGGGGACATCGGCGAGATCTTCATTTCTCTGTAGCTAATGCCTTTTCGGTTGGCATACAATATCGCTCCTGCGAGAAGAACAAATCCAGATTCATTTGCATTGTTGGAGCCCGGCAAAGCGTCATGTTGCTTTTCCATGTTCGAGTCAAGTCCTAATGGCGCGAGGCCAGTTGATATCCCAGCAATCTCGGCATCTGCAGTGCCAGTTCCCGAAAGCTCAACCTCAATGACTGCGACGGACAACTGCGTAAGAGTGACTCCGATGGCAGAAGCATCGACACCAGCACCACCAAAATTAAAGGCATGCTCAAGTTTCTTGGACAGGTGGCCAATAATCTGAAATCGACCCTTGTCGGTCCGTCGAATGAACTTTTTGCTATCAGCAGGTGCTGTCTTTATCTCCAAGGGGGAGTGTACCATGGCTGGGAGACGAACTGCCAGGTGCTTTGTATGAGTTTGCATCGTTACGTCACTACCAGATGTAGAGCTTGTCCTGGCAATAGACTGTTCTGTTGTCACCCCTATGTCAGAGGCGGCAAAAATCACAGTGGCATCGTCCGATGGTTCTTCCTTGTCTTCGATTATGTGAATGATTCGGCACACAATAGCATGTAAAATTGGTTGGTCAACGTCGGTTTCGCAATCGACGTAAGTTGGTGGTCGGGCAAAGCTCTTGTCTGTACCATCGAAAACAGCACCTTCCCAGTCAAGAATAGCTTTGACTGTGTTTTCGACACAGGACTTGTCATTGGTTTCTGTGGCTGCTTTGAAGAGATTGGACACATACTCTTGAAAGGCAAGCAAGCTTTGTTTCGCCTCCTGCGAGACCAAAGCGGACAATTCCTGGCGTAACTTTTTCCCTTGCTCACCGGCAGTAGAGTCGTGTATTGTTGGTGGGCTGGCTCCCTTGTCTTTATGAAACCGTCGGCCGTCGAGAGAGATTGCTGGGTGATCTCCCGTCTGGCTCTGTTGGCTTTCATTCCCTTTGCAACAGTTGACATAAATCTTATCCTTCAGTGCGTTGTGTCGATCATACAGATTTTGAATTTTTGATAGAGTAAGCTCAGACCTACAGAGAAGAGCCTCAAAACATTGTTGCTGAAGTTCTTGCTGAAGTGTTTGATATGTATCAATGTCGGTACTTGAACTCGGCGCATTTTCTTTGTCTGCCGATGGATGGTATGTTTGCACGTTTGCAATCGATTTCTTTATGTTTTCACTCAACTTAGACAGCAACTCGCTAAGAGGAGATGAATGGTCAAACTCATCTTCTGTGAGATACATGGCCTCGCGATCTGGAAACTCCCAGGTCTCTTTAAGCGTATCAAAGTTGTCGGCGCTAGCTTTGCTCTTCCAGCCGTGAAACCATGCCTCAAATTTGGCAAGCCTTTCTCTCCAGCGGTGCGTTGCGGAGTAATTGTGTTGCTCTCCATCCGGATTTGAAAGAGCGAAGGAAGCCTCCTCGCGGTTGGACCCTTCGATGTCTTTGCTGCCATTTCATTCCGACATCTTCTGTTCTTGTCTTTGTGCGCCGGTTTTGCTGCTCCTGTCACCCACAGTTAGCGCAGCATGTTTCTGGGCACGATTGAACCATCAACTCAAGCGGGCGGGCGTCCGGCGTGGGGGCTAGCTAGAAAGGCAAGAGTTTTGCGCGGAAATCACCAAATCTTTGTCCTAATGTAGAGGTGTTTGGATTGAAGTTGGAAACCGACTGTCGTGTTGGAAAGCTTTCTTTTGGCGCTTTGTTCGGCACAGTCCAGTAGGAGGCAGCTTGCATAGCAAAAACCATGAACGACGCGTACGATCGAACCTCTCACGATTGGAGAGGCCAAGAGAAATATGGAGAGAGCAGGGGCTTGCTCCTGGACATCGGAAGAGGAAACGACTGAACTGTTCGGCGGTTGCAGCGAATCAACAGACACTTCGTGTCGTCAAGCGTTTTTTACGTTTTTACTGAACAACAGGTTACTTTCTTTTGGGGGCGATTGTTGCTCATCGAGTGTCGCAAAAATAGTGGGCATATGAACCAACAAGATTTTCGCCGTTCATCGTTGCTCACATTGTTCCAATGGTTTCTGTGTCTTGTGCCGCTGGCTGCCAAGGGGAAAGGTTGACATTTCAAGGCCGTTCAGGTTATTCTTACCTACGCGTTTCCATTCCCTTTGTGGTTTGGACGCACAACCCGTGGCCTGTCAGCTGGCAGTTTACTTTCAGTATCGCTACCAAAGTTGTGTTCGGGTTGCCAAGCTTGTTCACCAGCAATGGTTCAGTCGCCACGGTGCTTGCTAAGGCTCAGCGATTTCACATCTTGGAATATTGAGCTCTCCTTCTCTTGTGCCGGTGCAGCTGGTTATTCTTATGGAAGTGGGGGCAGTCACAGCTCAGATGGCGAGGACGCAACGCCCACGACACTGGTAGTCTTGGGTATCGCCTTTATGGTCTGCAGTGTCTTCTCTGATGCCATCATTCCCAATTATCAGAAACTATTACTCAATCAAGGAGTTCCTGTCACCCAGCTGATGATCAATGTCAATACTATAGGTGCCGTGACTTCTTTGGCATACATAGTGGTGACAGGCCAGCTGTTTGCTCTCCTTGGTGCTTGGCATGCGCACCCAGAACTGTTGTTTTACTTGACCTGCGTGGGAGTTTCTCTTTCCATCGCTGTATGGGCGTACACAAAGCTGATCCAGGCTACTTCCTCAGTGGTGGCCGTGGCAGTTTCCACTCTTCGAAAGGTGGCAACTATGTTCCTATCCTACATCATCTTCCCCAAGCCACTGCTGACAATTCACATTTACAGTGGGTGCATGGTCCTGTTAGGTGTGATTCTTAGCACCGTAGCAAAGGAAAGAATGGACAGCAAGAAATAAATGAACAGTGATGGGTACAAAAACAAGGATGCCAACCGGTACACGGTTCGTCAACAAACGGTAACACATACCAATATATAGAAAATAACAGAGACGTGCCGGCTACAGCAAAAGTTGATACAATAATATGGTCTACGGAGGGCTTTATCGTTTTTGCTGGTACCGGTAGGAACAACTTTGATCTAGGGAAGTCCACTCTCTTCTGAGTTCTCAGCGTTACGGTGCAAACTCTTTCAATTCAATTACATTCCTTTGTATAGTGCCGCTTTCCCAGATTGGGGCAAATCCAATTGATGCTTATTCTCATCATCATCGTCGTCGTTCTCGCCTGGCAAGGGGGTGCCTTTTTCCATGTGCTCATCCATCCAATAGTCTCCACCCTGGCTCCAATCAGAAATGTGGCTACCTTCAAAGCAGGGATCCTCATCCTCGTCTTCAATATTTTCGCAGCCAGGCCACTGGAACCGATCGAAGCCCCCATCAGGCCCACGACCAATGTTTATCATTCCTTCTGATTCATCATGTACATCAAACTTGCAGTCTTTGTTTCCGGCATAATTGGGGTCGTAGTCTTCGTGGCATCGGACACAATGCAAGCGTCGATTGCTTTGTTTCTTTAGAAGCTTTGCTGCGTGCTTACATACTCTTGGACAGTGACGGATGCCCATCTGCGCTAGCTCCAACAGCTGATCATGGCGTAGCTCGGAGGCCTCTTCCGCAACGGATTCGGGGTCCACATCACCACCCTCTCTCTTGCGCTTGGAATCGGGACGACTTGCCATGTTTGATGATTGAACGATCGATCGATTATTGTGAAGCAAATTTTATGAGAGCAAAAGAACATCAAAACGATTGTTAAAATTATGGGATTGGTGCAAACGGTGTGGCACTTTTCCGTTTTCAGCTGGTCCATAGCCATACAAGGTCGGCATCAAGGATACCGCGTGAACCACGAGAGTATTCCACGATTGTTTTCAATAGAAATGGGGTCAAACTGCAAGCGCTGAGTCAAACGGATGCGTCCTACCGCATACACGACATTGCTTCTACAAGCAAAAGAAGCACCAGTGCAGATTTTGATACGCAGCGGTTGTCTTGGTATTGCTGTTTAGTGCGGTGAACCTCTCGTTGGACTGTGCTTAGCTAGTTTGGTCGCGTGAGATTCTGTCTCGCTATATTTGGCCAGGTGAAAAGAACCAAGGTCACGAGTTCCGCCTTCCTCGTGGGTCTTGTGTCTTACCTGAATGAGTTGGGCGCTTCCGACTTGAGTGTAAGGCGTTGTTTTTGGACAGTAATCGCGTATCTTCCATATACTATGATGCTTTTGATTGGTGTCTTGGGAATCTCTCTCTTAGTGTCGAAGCGTTGATTTGTGGCGATTTCTCTCGAAGCATGTAGCTACGTATCAGCCACTTGTTCCTCTTAAAT
The DNA here is from genome assembly GCA_903772945.1 of Seminavis robusta. Lineage (NCBI taxonomy): Eukaryota > Bacillariophyta > Bacillariophyceae > Naviculales > Naviculaceae > Seminavis > Seminavis robusta. Next base: position 23,136 of record CAICTM010000904.1, on the reverse strand, counting down.
GGAATTTGTCCAGGAACGGGGTCTTTTATGGTGGTTCGGTCAATGGAGGATGATTCCCTTGCGGGGTGATCACTAAAACGTTGTCTGGCGGCTTTTTGGCTTTTTGCGATCGTCTGGTTAGGTTTTGCCGAGCAAAGCTCCTTCGGGGACCGGTTTTGAAGGCAGGGTTCAGTGTTAGAAGCGGTTGGCGCGAAACTGCTTTTTACGGTGACTTGCATGTTTGGAGCCCTGTGTAGGGACGTAGAAGGACTTGCGGTGTGTGTTTGTGGTTGGTGGGTGTTGCTGGTTGGTGTGCTTGGTTTCAGAATAGGTGGGCCCGACCAGATCGTTGTTCAAAATGAACAACTGCCCTTGCTCTTATTGTGCACATGTTCGGATGGGCGGGTGTGAGGTTGCGTTGAGGTTCTTTGTTGGGCTTGGGCTGACTTTGGGTACTTGGAGAGTTGAGGGAAAGGCTAGTCTTTTGCTTTGGGGGTTTTCGTTGTTTCGGTCGTTTCCGTTCTTTGTGGTTTGTTGCTGTGCTTTTTTGGCTGCATTACTAGGTTAACAAGGGGTGTTGTTTGGTGATGGGGAAGAGGTGCCCGTGCGTTGAATTTTCTGGGGTTGCATTGAAGGCCGTCTTTTTTGCTCATGTTGGCTACGTTTGTGTTTAGCTTTAGGATCTTTGCGCGAACATATGTTATGGGCTCCAAGGTTACGATTTGTCGGAGTTCTACGCGGACGTGTCTAGGCGCGAGTTTTTCGCTCGAGAATGGCCGTGTCATTGGACTCTTCGTCTCCTAGCGATTGCTTGGCTTTGTTGTTCGCAGCAGGCGGTGGGTCCAGCGCATTGTGCATCTTGGGTTACTAGTTTATTGGGCATTGTGGAATGCTTTGGGTCGGTTGGGGGCGTTGATTGAGTATTGTCTATGGGGGCGTAATCTTGGATTGATGTGGCTACAGGTGGCTACGAAGTGGTTATACTGGTAGTGTTTGGGTGTCTTTGCTTCACCGATAGAGCTTTGCAGAAAGAGCGCTTGTGAAGGACGGTCTACGTTTGGTCGAGGCTATGGATGTTGCGGCATTGGTTGTTCTGGGCGCTTATGATTTTGGTCTGGGTGTGATATCGCGCAGCATCGTTTTGGACGAATGTACGTGGCTCATGCTGAGATTCTCTCCTAATCAAGTGCTAGCGTTGGTGAAGACTCAAGTAAGATTCTAAAGATTGAGGTGTGTCCGTGGTCCCTTCTCAGCTGCACGGTTGGGATCAATGTGTAGGTGTCTATGTGTTATGCTGACACTGAGTGTCTCCGAACATTAATTCGAATGTTTGTGATACCTTCTATTATTCATACTCTTATACACTTTGATAGTTTCCCCGGATGTCTCTTTTTTGCGAGGTGCAGCAGCAGCTTCGCTACACACCTGGCGAGGGCTCCTTCCAGGGTGCTCCCTGTTCAAGTGCTCGCTTCCACGCGTCAGAGGGGTCTTCTCGAGGCCGGGCAATGCACGCTGCTGGTCTTATGGTCATGTCGATGTAAAGTTCTTTCCCTTTCGAGCAGGACCTTAGGTGCGGCGGTGTTGGGGTGTCTTTTTGCCGAGGTTTGGTTGTGTGGTTGGCCAACTTTTTTCGGTACACGTTTGCCACGGGTCAAGCGTTCCAACAGTGTGGGTCTTTTTGTTGGGTTGATCAGTGAGAAACTGACTTATCGGGTATGTGTTTGCTTTTATTGTGTTTGTGTTTTGTGGCCGGGACTCCTGTCCTTTTGTGTTTTTGATCGTATGTGGGGTGGTTTTTTTTTAGCAAATATTGTTTTTTGTATGCGAGACAGTGGAGCCAAGAGCGTTGCCTGTCCCTAAAATCTTTGGTGCGTTTACAGTCTCTCTATCGTCGTCTTCTCTCCCCGTCTCTCTCTTGCGCCTACCTACAGCTTGGTCCTCGTCGCGAGATTCGGGTTTCTTTCCTACAGTTTCTTTATAGTGTTGCAGTTGTTCTTGTTCGAGCTGTTCATTTAGGTTAGTTCGAGAGGATTGGTCTCTCCATTACTTCTAGTTGGTTCAGTCTTGGTGGTTTGTGTCTGTGTGTGGAAGGTTTGCAGTGCAATCTGAGGGTGTCATGTACGAAAGAATTGATATCTGTGTGTCGTTCCGTTTTGTGTGTGGGGCAATTGATAGCAGTGTGTGTGGGATCAGCCATCGATTTCGTTTTGTTTGTGTCCGTGTCAATTAACGGTCATATTTTTGTGATTACTCGCTCTCTGCCGTATTTTTGGTTGTGATCGGATCCATGTCCTATTATCCGATGTTCGGTTTGGGCACGGGAAAACGAGGAGGTGTTGGTCTTGGAAGTGTGTGGGGTGTCCGAACGATCTGCGGTATCGTGCTGTGAATGGCGTTTTTCGTTCGTTTGCGGGGAGATTCTTGGAACAGCTACGTCTGTTGTTCCGTTGTAGAACGTTTTTTGTGCGCGGCAGGCTCGAATGGAGGGTTCGGGGCCTGTTGGAGTATTTGGTTGACTGAAGAAGATAGAGGGTAGGCCAAAGCTGAAGTGTGGACTAAAATTTGCGATTTGAAGAGGCGGTATGTTGAGTGTTACCGAGGGTTGACCAACTAGGAGGCAAGTTAACTGGAGTGTCCCTTGGTATTGGTATCGAGTGGATTCTGCTTAGTCTGCCGCGCAGAGCCCGTGAGGTGGATCTTTGAAGTGTTCTGTGGCTTGTTGTGCACTACGGGGGGTTTTGGTTCGGGGGGTGGGCAGGTTCGTTTGCTCAGGTATGCAGCTCGATGTGGGATTAGTGTCAGGACACTTTCGACGATGCAGGGTTTTTAGGCGTGGGGGGCGGCGCGTGCTAGTGTCGCGGGTTTTTGGGTGTTGGTTTATGGCAGTGTTTCTTTGTTTAGTGCAATGATTTTGTTATGCTGTGTCTGTCTGCGTCGTGGGGCTAGTCTAATCACATTTTTTCTCCCGAGGATAATCGTCTCTTGGGGATTGTGTTAGCAATCTGCGCCTGGCGCCCATGTTGGCGGGTTGGTAGGCTGCCTTTGTTGAGGATGGATTGGTTGTATTGGTTGCTGTCGCGCTGGTCTTCTTGTTTGTGGGGGCTACTATTCGTGTTTTCTGGGCGGTGCGGCGGTTGTTTGGTGGGGTTGTCTTCCAACCAAACCAAGGCATCTTCTACGGCCTGTGTTAGTGTCTCCGAATCACTCTCAGACAACTTGTCCTTGAGCGATTCGTTGATGGAACTCTTGAGGTTGTATGCATGGCTTCCCTCATTGCGTGGTTTCTTTTGATGCTTTTGGTTCTCTTATTGCTCGATTGTTCATCTGGGTTCCGGTTTTATAAGCTTCGGCTTCTTTTGTGATCTGCGGTGGCTGTTTCATCTCTTTTTCAGTATGAAGGCGACTCCTCCTTTTTTCTTCTGGACTTTTGTGTGTGGTCAAGAGTTGTTACCGAGTGGCTTGACCGGCCGTTGCTCTTCTGTGTTCGCGGGGGGGTCGCGAATATGTGTTCGGTCCGATTGGTGTGATTGAGAGGTATTATTAAATATGCGGGAGATGTTTTTCTTTTGTAGTGTTTGGTGCTCTGATGATAGGGTCTTGAAAGCTGGAGGGTCATCTTAGCTCTGTTGATTGGCTATTGCTATATGTGTTGGTAGAGACTTCAATTTTGGCGGTATCAGTGCCCTGGAGTGAGCTTGTCGCGAGGCGCGGCATTATGTTTGTGTGCTTGTAGTTGTCCTTCCAGGTGGTGTGCCAAATCTGGGAGAGCTGGGTAGGTCGTTCCGTACGATTGTGGATTTACTGTTGTCATGCAAACTTGGATTTTATCTAGGCCTTTCAGATTATGATTGGTGTGATGTTTGGAGGGGGCCAGGGGGGGGGTTTGATGTGTCGCGAGTTTAGTTTGGTATTTGGTGCATGCGCTTCCTTTTAAGCTTCTTGACTGTCGCTGGTTTTACACTTTTTATTTCTTGCAGAGTGTAAGAAGCTGATTTGTCTGTTTCACCCGGGCACAGTTTTGGGTAATCAATGTTGGTCGTGTACATCCTTAGCAGGGTGTGGATTCCTCTGCTTCTCAGTTGAAGGCCGGTGTCTGATGTATCTTTCCGGACTTCGGGGGTGTGAACGCTTGCTGCGGGTGTTGGAAGGAGTTGACGGCCTGGGGGGCCTCCGTACTCCAAGCAAAGACTCCGTGGTACTGCCGAGGTTAGCGCGGTCGTTTGTCATGTGCAGGATTTTGGTGTTGCTATATCCTGTGTGATGTTGTTGTTGTCGTGCGTCATCGTTCCGTATGACCTAAATTTAGGGGGTCACCACCGACAATGTCACAGTTAGGGGGACTGCCAAAATTTCGTTTTTTGTGCTCGACGGGCATGGATTCTATAGTGTATTGTGGTAGGCATGGGGCATGTTTCGTTTGGATTTTGGTATAGCCTGTTTTTGGGGATCTGGCTCCCTTAGTTTTTATGTTGATTTGGATTGTGTCGAGACTTATCTGACCGACGCTTACTGGAGTACTTGCGTTCGGAGTGTCGATTCTCTGTCGGTTCTGTGATTCTTCTTTGCCGATTGAGGTTCATAACTAGTGGGATTCAGTGCAGTTGATTTTCGTTGCGTACGTGGTGGGCGTGGATCAGGTGTGTTTCTGACTTTCTTGCGGTGCCTTACTTTGGGTGGATTCTGGTGGGGGGGTTGGGTGTGACACACTCATGAAGGATGAAGTGGAGTTGATTAAGATGGGTAGTTGGGGAGTCTTTTACTGGTGGGAAGGGGCTGTCTGATCAGTGTGTGTTCGGGGCGGAGTGGACGGACCGCGGCAAGAGCCGGGTCGAGAATCTGGGCCGATGTTGTTCCACGTCTTTGTTTCTTCTGGACACGTGAAGGGCTGCTTAAATACGATGGTGGTCCACTGGCGGTAGAAACTACCGGGTGTCATGCACTTTTTGAAGAGATCGTTGTTGAGTGCTTCAAACTTGGCTCGGGAGAGAGTGGTAGAAAAGTCAATACCCTGATGCAATGCTTCGCAATCAATGGTCGCAGAAGTTTGAGTACTCAGCGTTCGCTTGGCTGCTTCGCATTGTTTGCGCAACCGCTGAATCGCCCGTTGATCATTGACCTCAATCAAGTCGATCCCAGACTGACGTTTGAATTGTGAAATGCAATAATCGATGGTACGCTGGTCAAAGTCTTGTCCTCCCAAGTGTGTATTTCCTGATGTGGCTCGAACTTCAAATACCCCTGAATCAATGCTCAACAAAGTCTAGAGAAAACAAACAAACAAAAAAGGTGCATTAGCATCCAACTCCTGCCTTTCCATCACAACAACCTTGTTGGTTCCATACGGTACGTACACAATCAAAGGTACCACCTCCCAAATCAAAGACGAGGATTGTTTCTTCTTTATCTTGTCGATCCAATCCATATGCCATGGCTGCTGCCGTGGGTTCATTAATGACACGTTCCACGGACAACCCCGCAATTCGTCCAGCATCTTTGGTAGCTTGTCGTTGTGCATCGTTGAAATAGGGTTCTTGGTAGACGTTGCGAAAACGGGTACGAGACGTTTCGTGGTGTTTCGTGTGTGTGGTCCCCTAATGATCGTGTTCGGCGGTTGTGTGCTTGGCGGACTTTGTCTGCTTGGTCCGAGTGGTTGCGTTGGCTCGAATTTTTAGTGCTTTCCGGGGTGTGTTGATGTAATTTTCTGATGTCTGGTTTTTGTTTTCGCATGTTGACGGATTGGAGTAGTTAGGCTCTTTTATTCGGGTGTTCCCGTTCGAGGGTTTTGTGGTGGTGGTGCTTTGGTTGGTTCTTGTTGTAAGGAAGTATTTTCCTTTGATTTTGGTCATTTTGTTGTGATTCTGCGTTGTAGTGTCGGGTTAATTTGTTGCTGTCAGTTTCTTCGTTGATCCAAAGGGGGAGTCCGTTTGGTTTTTGGGCGTTATGTGGTTGGTCGTCTTCCGCCGTGTCTTGAGGCTCGTGCCATTTTGTGGATTGCCCCGTTTGTATTGGCGTGACTTATCGGTGTTGAGGCTTGTTTCGCTTTCTCGGTGTAGTTGATGTCGCCGTTTGTCGCTCTCATTTACGCGTACAGTGTGGGGATTTGGTGGTGGGTTCAATTGGTTCAGTTGATCCATTGCCGGGGGTCCTTGATGTCTCTGGTCTGTTGTTGTTAGTTGTCTGTCGCCGTCACTGGTATTTTTGTGTTGAGGTGATGTGGATCATTTGTCTTGTGTTTGCGTTTATGTTAGTCGGAATTATTTCCCTCCGATGGTTTCTCCGATGGGGTATTGGGGTCGGCCTCGGTTGGGTTTCTTGTAAGGGGGGTTTGTGGGTTGTTCTGGGGTTGAGGGGTGGAGTCGTGGTTGGGGTGTCTTATTGACTGAATGAGATATGGCTTGTTTGTGTTGTGTGTCTGGGGGTATGGGGTTGATGGAAGCCCGTTTTTGTGCTTGTATGTGTTTTGATGTGTAGGATGGCGTGTTTGGTGACCGAAGTTCTGCGTTGATCTTCGAAGCAAGATCTCAAATGGATTTTCGTGTCGTTTCGAATTTGCCCCCTCTGTTCATCTCTTCTGTTCGAAGATTGCCAGTTTTAGCAGTGTTGTAACAGGGCCAATGGGAGCTCGGCTTAATGAATTCTATTATTGTGGTACGCTCTGGCTAGCTAGGTTTGAGTTCAAGGTCTGGGGTTGGAGCTGCTTGAGTTGATTGGGTCACTTCTATCTCGTAGCTCTCTGTGGTCTAGTCACTTTTTGGTTTCGTTGGGTTTTACTCGGTGGACCCGATCGTGATGTTTGCTATGATGGGGGGGTAAATTGGTCTGTTCGGTGTACCTGTCGTGGTATCGGAAATTCAGTTCTCCGCGAGTGAGTTGATGGTGTGAGACGTGGGGAGTTTGGTTGTTTGGGGTGTTCAGGGTTTCCAGTGCTTGGTGGTGCTTATGCAAGGGCAGAACTTTCTTGTGGTCTAGCGGTACATGGGGTAGTGTGAGGGCTATGTGGGGTCTTGACTACCACTGAGATGGATGCGAAGTGGAGGCGCTGCCGCGGACCGGCGGGTGTGTTAGTTAGGCTTGATTGGTGTCGTGTATGATGGGGCAGGCTTTACAAGGATGTGTTTGTGAGGTGCTGCTGGATCAGGGTGGGGTTTCCGGTGTCCGCGTTTTTCTCCCAGGCCTGCAAAAGGGAGTCAAGGTTTCTCCCTTTGTAGCCGTTTGGCTTTGTGGGAGCCAACTTTTTGTTGCTTCCATTTTGGAGTTTACTGTTGCCCGGCAGATGATGCATTTTTTTTATTGTTTTGGTTTGCGGTACGTGGTATGATTTTGTTCGTGGTGGGCTAACCACTCTACCGTACGGTTAGATGGTAGTCTACGGGCGTGCAACTGGTTGATGCCGGTTATCTCGGTCACCGCTATTGCTTCTTTTTTCATGTTGCGGTAGGACATACCCCGTGTTTGTGTTGATTATATTCAGCGCAGTCAGCACCGTGTTTTGATTTTATACTCTTATCATTTGCTTGTCCTTGTATCTTCTTCTCGCCACTGGTTTAGGTCTCTTTACTAGCCGGCCTGCCCCATCTAGTGTAAATTGTGTTGATTGTCCGTCGTGGATGGGGGTGATGCTGGGTTGGGATGGGTTCGCAACGATGTTTCCGATGGTCTCTTGGAACTGCCCCGCCGTTGGACGAACTGAGATCCGGTTGTTGCCTGTCTACTTGCCCGTCTGCGTTTTGCTGGTGGCCAGGCTTGATTGGCCCGGCGTTTGGGCGTGAATCCTCACGCGAGAGATCGGCTTAGCAACACGTTCGGGTGCGTTGGTTGCTTCGTGCGTTTGGGCTCGCCGGAGCGGGGTGCTGGTAGGTTGATCTTGTTACCACGGACGTACGCCAGAGTCGCGCTCTCTGGTCGGTTTCGAGTTCCTGTGCTTTCTGGGCTTGCACGTTCCTTGTCTGGGTGGATGCGATCCTATGCGCGTCTTGCTTCTTGCGGTATGTTTTTGTATTGTGATGGTGTGGCGCCTATCAGTTCCAGACTGTGCCGAAGTGTTGTCGCTTAGGGCGAGACTGCTCCGTTGTCGGTGTTGTGTGGTGGTTTGCTTTCTGTGGCTCTGGTCTCGTGATGCTCTTCTTCTTCCTTCCTTCGCTAACGCTGCTGGACCGGGTGGTGTTGTGCTTGTTGGGATTTTCGGATATGGCGAATGTCAGAATCGCTGCTTGCCACATACCGGCGTGGCGATGTACGTTTTTGTGGGGAAGTTTTGCTTGTCCGTTGAATGTGGGGTTTTTGAGATGATGCTTGATTGCATCGGATAAAATGGAGGCGTGGTCTCAGGTACACGGGCTCGTGTGGGGTATCCAGACGGTGTCGCGCGATAGTGAGGGTGGTGGAGTTATTGTGTGTGCTTGCTGTGTTATTGTTGAGGTATTTGCTCAGCCGGTCTTGATTTGGGCGCATTTGACGTAGCGCCGGCCCGGTTCGCAGTTTTCTGTTCAGCGGTCAGCCAGACGAATCTCTCATGTCGGGAACGCATTGTATGCGTTGGGCGCCTATGAAGGTTCGACGGAATTTGGTTGATGTTTTTGTCGTTCCACTCGGCGCGCATGAGCTCGATGTGTTGAACTGTTCACCTAGTTTAGATGTGTGTCTGTGATGCGTGTCCGTTGAGGGGGTTGTGCTTGGTTTGTTTGTTGCGGGGTGGTGTAATGTTGTTTTTATTGTGTTTCTTTCTGTGTGCTGGTGTTTGTTCTTGTTCTCAGTTTTTGCTTTGGTCTTGGTGTGTTGGGGGGTGGAGTGCAGATTTTCGGTGTTGACGGTTTCTGTGATGCTGGGTTAGATTGTACTGCGCGTCTGTTGTACTGAGTGCTGGTGGGTAGGTGGCCCTGTGCCCGAGTACTGGTGGGGGTGTGGTGTTCTTGTATACTCTGGCCGTTCGTTTCGTATCCGTTATCTTGGCTATGTCCAATCTATAAATTGTAGAAGGGGTCCCTGTTTTTTGCTGGGTCGTGTGGCAATAGACTACTTTGTGTGACCTGTTGTGCCGTTTGGTGGCAGTCAGAGAGACGCCTTCCTCGGACGCCTATTCGGATGTCTGTGGTTGGCTCATTTTGGGTGTGGAACTCGTCTTGCTTGGCTACTCGGTGTAGGCACTTGGACGCGCTGAGCTAAGATGGCGGTCCCCAGTGTCCCTCATGAACACTATCGGGCGGGCAAGTCCTGCAAAGTACTTAGGTAGTTGCAGTGTTTACCAAGGAGGTCGAGTTCATTGGACATCATGAGTGGGTCAGTCGGTCGAGGGTGGACTGTTGCTAGAGTGATTGGCGCCGGAGAATAGAGTGCTGTCTGGCGCCTAGTTGTTTGACATCTGGGGAGTTGCCGGGTGGGCGTCCGTGATCTGCATAGCTCGTCAGTTTATTCTACGTGAGCGTCAAACGTTTTTGGGATTGAGGGGCTTGCGCTTAGGCTTTTTCTTTGGCGGTCAACTGGTGGTAATTTTGGCGTGGGTAAAGGAGTCCAGAGTTATAGCCTGCGGCGCAGCTATTGTGCTGCATATCCACGATACGACACTGTGGAGTTTCCATTCATCTCTTGCGGAGGAAGAGTCTTTGCGCATTTGCTCGTTCACGTGCCATGTAGATCCTTAGATTATTCAATATTCAGATAGTTTAGCGTTCATGTCAAACTTTATGACTGATTTAGCGTATTTGTGCAGTGTAATTTAGATCTATCAATGCACTTCCCTATGCCAAAACAATCCTTCGCTCTTAGCTTGTTTCTAGGTGGGCTGTGGACCCTATTTCTCGGGTGGGAGAAGGCTCGGTTTGGGGGTGTTTACCTTATCGCCGTCCCTACTTTTTTCGCGGCAAGAGCCCTACTGTGATCCTCATGCCAGAAGGGATTGCGTATGAGCGGCATGGGTATCGCAAACTCCTAAACTATTAACTATGCCTGATAGGATGTCAATGAGACCCTGGCTGCCTTGGTCACCGTTTGTCTGGTGGGACTCCTAGGTCTCCTGTGTTGCTTGTTCTATGGCGAGACATGGCATCGGGTCCTGATTCTCCGTTTACCGACTATCGAATACAAGGGTCACGTTAGAGCTAATCATTGCTTTCTCTCCGCTCCGTGGGCAGCTTTGCCTCCACATTGGACAAGCATTGTTGCTCATGCACGGCACGCCTGGCTTGAGCCCGTGAGTGGTGTGCGGGGAGGATTTATTGCTGTTTGCTACTTGACCATTCGGAATATTGACGATCGGCGCAAGGACTATCCAGACGTGTGGAGGACCTTTCTCTTGGTCTGTTGATGTTGCACATTTCCTTTGCCGTATTAGATTTCTGTCGTGATCTGATTAGTCTTCTCTTATAGTCGAGCAGGCGGATTTTGCACTGTACCGTGCTCAAGCACAGTTTAGTGACAGCGATGTATATCTGTTGGTCACTGACCTCTTTGAAGCACATCAACTACCGAATGGAGTCTGCTGCCGGGTAAGGACGGGAAACGTTCTTTGGTGGTTCCAGGTCATGGAAAGGATCGAGAATCTCACACCGAAGAATTCGGCATGGTACTATGCGAAAGTGCAAGGAAGTTGGCCGCGGGAAGCTACGTAGTCTGAGTAGGCAAGGAATTTTGGCGAAGATCCTGTGGTCCAGTCGGTATAATAGTTATGAGGTACGTCCCGATGAAATGGCGATTGGATCGGTAAGTTGGGAAACACCGACTGCTGTGTGTTGTAACAGCTTTAGCTTGGCTTTGGTGTGCCGCGTGCAGTTCAGTTCAAAGGCGTGTCAGCACCAACGACAGCTACACAGATACCAGCTGGACACATCGACGGACCGTACATCGTGATTCGAAGGGCCTCTCCAGCGCGTTGTGGTAAGCGAAGGTGTGTGACGCAGTAGGGTGGGATCTCTGGTTATGATGAGAGGCACAAACGTGGCAAGCTGACATGCCTTCAGGGCTCGGGGATATTTGCGAGGCAATCACCCAGTACTGTGTCACGTCTCAGGAATGCAATTTACGTTTACATGTCGTATTATTTTGGTAGAATGATTTGATAGAACGATGAAGGTCGGACTGTTGAGTCTTGGTGCATATGGCGAATTTCCAGTATTCATGTTGCCAATACAATTTGTGTGTAAATTGGTTCTGTAGGTTACCTTTTTTGTGATCCGTGGCAATCGCGCAACGGGAAAGGCTTTGAAACTTTCCACGTGGCGCAACGGATATTATGAATACCCTACGAGATCAAGTTTTGTTCTGTTTGGTTTGAGTCGCGCCCACACGGACAAACGACCTGGTGTGTATGCTGCCCCCCGAGGTGCTAATGCGTTTTTTTGTTTTTTTGCTTCCAACTTGGTTGTTTCTCTGAGACTTTGTTGAGCATTGATTCAGGAGAATGTGTTCAAGGTGGCCTAGACTTGTTTCGATGTTTTAGCTTGAACGAACAGGTTTGCGAGGAGTCGCGTTCAAAATACGTAGGCAATATGTTTTGCGCGTTCTCTTGTGCCGGGCAGTGGTTTTATTTGGAGTGGGGCGTCACGTAGTGGCCCCGGGGCGGCCCCCGACCTGGTGTATTGGGTTCGTTTATTGGTTCTGCGTGTTTTCTTGATGCCTCTCCCTTTCGGACTTTACTCTTCAGGCTGTTCTGTACGATGTGATCTGTCCTTATGGTGCGAAGGTGTTTCTTTGAGTAGCTGAGTCAAGAGGACTGATTTGGACCCGTATGTTGTTGCTTTTGCTGTGGATGGCCCCGATGTTGTTTTACTGATGCGTGGGTGAGTTTTCCTATTTCGACTTGGTTTGGGCGCTACCCTAGCTGATTGCAGCTATTTCCCATGGTGGCTTCGTTTGGGTTTCATATTATACGTGATCGGTGGGCATGTTGTTTGTTGTCGTATAGATTCTTCTTGCAGCATGTGCTGAGGGCTCCATTCTTGTTTCGGATGGGTACGGTGGCGTATGGTTTCGTGCTTGGGTTGTTTGAGAATATCTCAATATCGCACTGCAAGGGAGCAAGCAAGAGCGCAGGCGTATTGCGTCGCGCTGTGAGTGGGTCTATACTTCATGCGACGGAATTTGGGATATCTGCGAAGGGATGGTTACGCGCGTTAGTTCAAGGGATCATTGATTTTGTCCTCTAAATCATTCTCTCTCCCGTACGCAGCAGACGTGACCGGTTGTAGAGGTTGTTCATCTTTGGCTTAAGGGGGTCTATATTAACGAGTCTTCTCGTTCAAGAGATAGAGTGCAATCTGACTTGAATTATCGGGAAGTTCATGTCTTTTTTGGAGTTTCCCCGGAGTTGCGGTTGATTAATTTTGGTTTCATGTTTCTGGTAAGTTTTGTGTTCTACAGGTGAAGGGTCGTGTGACCACATTTGAGGATGGATTCAAAATGATTGAGTTAAGGTGTTTGCTATTTGTGTTCTCGCCTATTCAGTCTTTATTCATCGAATCGTTGCGTATGCGTTTGGCTTGGTCTTTCACAGGGGGTGCGCTTGTTTGTTTTCACCTTGATGACTTTTCTTCATCCTATAGTTCTCCTTGGTGCATACCTCAATTCTATTGACATTGTGGTTGCCTTACTGTGTGGTGATCCTCACAGTGACTCGTTTTCCCTATCTGGTTTAGTGCCGCGCGGTGCCAGTTGGCAGACCGATCGAAGCCCACCGTTGAGCCTCCCCGAAGCGTGTTGTATCATTAGCCTTCTGAATTCTCATGTCTAACTATTGCCCTCGCATGATTTGTTTGCCCTTGCATTACTATGCCAAAGGTGCGGTAAGTGTGTGTGGCTCAGGCATGAAAATGCAGGAGGTCTCCACTGAATATGTCGTGTAATTGGCTTTTTCGTTGAGAGCTTTGGCTGGGTGCGTGTTTTATCTTTGGGACGTGCGGTCTTGCCATCTGCGCTTAGCAAGTGTTCTGGGTAGCGTTTCGGGGCCTCTTCGGCACGGATTCGTGGAGGTCCATAGTCCCACCTATTCTCTATTCGATACGTCTTGGACTGAGGGAAACGTGGATCCAGTTGCCATGTTTAAGTTGACTATGCAATACACTCGATCGGATACGTTAATTGTGTGAAGCCGCAGGACTTTTCTGATGGAAGATGTGCTCGGCAGGGTCCGATAACTTTCCTCCCTTGACAACGATTTGTGGTAGAGTTATTCGTATTTGGGGTGGAGTTGGTTGTGACCGGTTATGTGTGCACTTTTTTTAGCGCCCATATTTTCAGCGCGGTTGTCGGTCGCCTGAGGCTCTCACCAGGTCGGCGAGTTAATATTGGCTTATCTTCGTGTAGCTGAAAAGACTGCGATCGGTGATCCACCGGTTTCGCTAATTTCATGTTCTATGACCATTGTGGTGGATTGTCCAATTCGTGGCAACCGCGCTGCTCTGTCTAATTAGGGAAACGGTATGCGTTCAGTTAAAGATAGCGACTCATTGGAGGTTAGTTCATGGCCAAAGCCAACCTGTGTGCGAATGCTAGTTTGCTGTGACCGCAGCGGTTGGTCTTACAGGTCTACTTGACATGCGGTTACCATCTAGGCGCAATCGGCGTAGAAATCAAGTTAATTGCCGTGTTGCATTCAAGTTTGCTTGGTGTTTCAATGACTTCAAGACTGTTATAGTACAATCTTTTCCATCTGCGGCTTGACAATATTCCTCAATTGTTGTTCGGTTCGATTAGCTCTCTCTATTGTATGCTCCTATACTTTGTACTCGCATGTTGCAACCGGTGGCAGTACTGATCATATAAATACCTTCGACTACACTTCAGTGTTGGCTTCTGGTAAGTCGTGTCGCGATGTTCTCTTGTGTTTGCAGTATCGCGGTGCCAGCATTCCGCCAGCGTTCGCTCCTGCGAGGAGTGGATGTGACGCAGGATTGAGTTGTCAATTCGCTGGTGATTTGCGCATGTGGACGCTTTAAGAGGCTGTTCGCTCGGGTATCAGTGGTTGTTCTTGTTGGTGGGAGCTCTTTTGTGACTTTTCTCGCCACAGACAAATCTCATATCGTTTAGCATCCGCGCCCGATCTTATTGCTCTTCAGGCTAATCCATAACCACTCTTGCTCTTTATCTGCTCCCTTCCGTTCACTTCTGTGTCTTTTGCGCCTGCACTGTCACTGGGGGGGGCCAATATCCGATTTCGCTGCCTGTGTGGGTGTTCCGGTTTATTGGGCTTGGAAGGGAAGGGTTCCTTAAGTGTCGTTTGTCGGATCCTTTGACTCATGCATGCTCGTGTGTATAAAATGTGGGTGTTACGCACTATCATGACATCGGTGGGCGAGTCAGTAGAAAGAGATCCGCATGGTCAACTGAGCCGAAGCTTTGCCTAGGTTAATTGTGCGGTCTGGGGCCAGTGCTGCTTGCTCTCGGTCGTTCTTCTGCGCGCTCCTGCCTCTCAGTGTGGCACTTCCGAGATGCTCAAAACCGGTCGGCCAGCGAGTGTAGCTTTTTCGCTCGGAATGGCCGTGTATTGGCCTCTCGTTCCATGTTGTTCTGTTGCTGATTGCGGAGGTGTCCGCCGCATGATTGGATACCAGGTGGGCTGTGGGCGTAGAGATGTCAATGGGCCCCGTGTCTGGTTGCTCTCTCGTGGTACTGTCATTGTTCTTTGTCCATGCTTAGCGGGGTTGTCGAGGCCCGGGTCCGGCCTTGTGCCGGCAAGGCTGGCGTGGCAATCCGATTTCACGGGGGATATGGTCCTATACAGGTTGGGTCAAAGATCAAAGGTTCCGTTCTCATCAATTTGTCGGCCCACAACCTAGTAACACGATGTCTTTCTGAGCGAATCGTACACTCGGGGGCTTCCGGGCGTGTGGCCTCGTACAGGTTTCCCCGGAGCGAGCCGTTTTGTCCGTGTCCTGAGGTTCGAAAGAGATTTTGAGAAATTGAATTGTCCCACCGACAGTCCGTCTTTAGTAAGTACTTTGTGAAACTTGTTTTTTTGGGGATCGCTGTTGGTTATTTTCGTAAGTGGTTTTTTAAATCTTGTTGCGAAAGTGGAAAAGGCGGTGCCATTGCTCCATTTTGCTTTTTACACAAGTTTCTCGATACTCCCCCCTCCTCCCTCAGTTTCACAGCAGGTTAGTTTCTCAGTTAATTTCAATTTCTTCAACTTTTTCCATTTGGATTTCGAAGCTGATTCCTCCATCTTCTGTTGTTCAGTTTGGTGTCCTCCACGGGGGGCGTTGGTGAAGGCCGAACTGCCGGGGGGTCACAAACGATTCGTGATTGCAGAGCGTTCTTAGGTGACATACTGCGAGATCCAGATAGGCGCCAAAGTTTCAGCGATGTATCCTGCTATATTGAGTTTGGAAGATCCAATTTGTATCAACTCGGAGTTCTCAATTTTATTTGTGAATCGATTAGTTTTCGCAGGCTTCGTGAATGGAAACCGTCTTGTATGAGATGGCTCCTGGAAGACGAGAGAGTGTGTTCTGGAAGCCTGGGTCTGTAATTTGACACGATGGCTCGTAGAAGATGCCTTGTGTCGTTTGCGTGTGCGAAGTTACGGAATACCGCCTGCCTCTTGGAGGCGAAAAGGGAGGAAGTATGATGCAAATTCCGTTACGCTGTTCTATTCTCTTTTTTGGGAGGAAAGCATGGAGAAATGCATAGGAACAAAGGCGGCAAGCCGACGCTGGGACTAGGCAGCAAGATGGCCCCTTTGGAATCCCATTCGATCAAAGTTTGCGAGCACTAGCCGCGCTGAAGCACAAGACCGAACGACAGTGGTGGCGGGTAACCTGTGGCGCCGACCATTCTGGCTCCTATGTGAGTGTGACGACGATTTTCCTGGGGGAGAAGTGCTCGGATGGAGGAGGTTTCTGGGGTCCCGATGGTGAAAGAAGTAGATTAAACAATCAATTTTGATGTCTAAGGGCAATTAATACTCGTCGCTATTGAGATCTCGTCCGAGGGTCATGGTTATGCTCTTAGTGCAGTTTTGCAAAAACAGGTGTCATGAATTACGTCTAGAGGCTGGTCTCTCTGCAATGCTTGGCCGCCGATGGCCGGCAACTGCGATGATGAAGCTCCGGGGGATCTGTTTTCGAGGTCACCTGTTTCCTATGTTGCAAAACTGCCAAAGCCACAGATCATACGAAAAACAAACATGCAGGGGGGCAATCACATAGTTACGGCTCTGGGGGTTAAACTCTCACTGGCTCCTTTGGAACAAGCAGATTGATTGGATTGCCAGTATCTAGTTATAGTTGGTCTGATTATTGTTCTGTTTGTTTAGATGCAAATGATTTTTAATCTACTTCTTCTACACTGGGACGTCCCGTGCGTTTTCTACCACATATCTGGGGTCACTTCCCGAGGAATCGTCAGTTTTTCTGTATCAGACCGCCCGTTTCGTGCATTTTGGTTGTCAGCGGTCGGGCTTCCCAGTATTTTCCATCCGACTGGCTTTTCTCCGCCTCGAAACAGACATAAAGGTATGACGGAACAGCCCCTGTTTGGCGCTTGGTATCATTTCGTTTTCCGTCGATTCTCGACGAAGCGTTCCGATGTTCGGGGATCTTTGACATGCACACCTATAGCTTCAACATCGGTTTACCTAGTCTACTACGCTTGGTGCTATCACTTCGGTATCCTCCTTTTTCTCTCAGTGAGTTAGACAATGGGTTTGATCGCTTGTCTCTTAAACCAACCATAGGATCCCAGGGTGCATTTCTTCTTACTCTGGCGTTCTTGTTAGTTAGTTGTAGGGAAGGGTTAGCTCTTACAGATTGTCATTCTCAGGATGCACCTGGTTGTTCTTAGATAGCATTTTGTCAGTTAGATAGGTAACTCCCTGGAGATTTCGTTTGGATCACCTGTCAGATTCTCGGGCTTATCACCGGAAGAGATCACAATTAGCTGGATGCAACAGGACTTTTGCCGCTTGTTCCGGATTCATCTTCAGCCTTGCTGCCGCTCCAATCTGTGTGCAGGACTATCAATGTTGGAAGACATGAACTCTTAGCGCTTGAATGTCTTCTTCAAGGAAAGACTAGAGCACTGCCTATGTCTGAATATACTGAGGAGTGGGTCAGGTTTGATTAGCCGCAGTGTGGGCCTGTGGTCGCGAGTGAGGCTGAGAGAGGACTTGTTGTAATGCGATTGATATTATGAAGACAAGGTTAGCGGTGCGATTATAGAGCTTAATAGATGCATTGCATCCGCTTCTGTTTTTTCCCTTTTCTCACGCAGCAGATGTTTTAAAGCGAGCGGACACTTTATCACATTTGTAAGGCTAATATCAAATCGATGATGCTCGAGTCTCAAATATAGTTCGGGTACACCCCGAGGAGCTGGCGGGTAAATGATACTTTACTAGTTAGCGGAGGCGGCTCTGGCGTTGGTGAGCGATGTGGAATTTTTGCTTCAATCTGCTCGTCGGTTACCTTTCTCTGCGAGTTGAATGGGGACGGTCGTCGGATTGCGGATTGAGTACCGCACGCTATTAGCTGACCGAGGATTTGTGAGTCGTGATTGCGCTTGAGCGCTTTGTTTCTGGAGGAGGCCCTCGGGTCTTGGATCCGAGCGTTCTGCCTTGAGAGTTAGTTACAGAGCGTGCTCTGTTCGTTTGTTATTCTCGCGTGTGTTGTCATTGTATCCTTCAGCTGTTATCAATTTCCAAACAGTTGTGCAATCATTGTGAGTTCGTTGATCGACGACATCCTTTATGGTAAGAGTGGCCTAAGGCATTGTGGATACTTCTTCATGGAT
Organism: Seminavis robusta; assembly: GCA_903772945.1. NCBI lineage: Eukaryota > Bacillariophyta > Bacillariophyceae > Naviculales > Naviculaceae > Seminavis > Seminavis robusta. The sequence continues at coordinate 5,439 of CAICTM010000904.1, read as the reverse complement.
CTTCAATATAGTGAGCCGATCTTCTGCCTATGCATGCGATCGCCATTGCGGTGCTCACGATTAGCCCTGCTGTGTAGGGATTCGTGTTGGTGTCAGCGCCACCTCTATTTTGCCCTGCTCAACTAGGAGGCTTCTTTGACCCTTTGACGACCCAAAGTTCTTTCTCTGTTGTCTTTCAAGTGTCGAGCTTACCATATCATGAATTTTAGCCAGTTACTTAGGTACTGGATACTGGTATGAGAAAGCAATAGATCATTGCCATGACCCATTGCTCCTTACGGCTCTTGCCCACAGTCCGCTACTGTATGCTATGTGAACTTTAGCGACTGGTTATCAGGTTTGCTTGTCCTCGGAAGCAACTTCAGTTCCAATTGACAGCGTAGAGGACGAGGTCCAATAGACGCCTGGCCATATCTTGAGATGCGAAAAGTCAATGTCGTGGACATGCGCTCCTTGGCGGCGAATTCAGATACGTGTCTTGCCGCCGAGCTCTCTGTGATGAAGTTTGGCTCTGACCCTTGGAAGTTCGGCACTCGATATCTCAGGATTGTTCGAGGCGAGTCATTTCCCGACGACGTGCACACTCGTTTGGTACTATGATATCACATGAAAGGCCCAGCACGCACGACGACGAAATTACTATTAAGATTTTGGAAACCAGCAAGTAACTTTTGCTATCTTCTGTCCTTTGGCGACAGTCACTAGCTTGTGCTTCCTATAAGTAACAACATGCATGATGATGCAGTACTGGTTGTTCATGCCTTGTGTTCCATGTAGAGTGAGGATTTTGTGCTCTGTTTCGTTGTTGGTGCTTCTGTCCACGTGTGGTCCCTATTTTGGCAAAGAGCGCAAGTCCACCACATGAAGTTCAGTCCCAGTTCTAGCCTACGTTATGAGGTCTAGGTCACCATACATGATTTTGGGCGCTATGCGTCAGCCTCAATCCGCTTCGGCCTAGCCTCTCTGAATCCTTGCGTGAGGTTCGGAGTGTTGTGTGCAGTCTCGCGTTTCGCTTGGCTTCCGGGGGGTACCAAAATGTGCCTTGTGCGCAGACGACGAGCTAGCGGAAGTTTATCAGGTATTCGACAGTGGCAAGTGTTGAAAACTAGTTACTGGGGTTGTTGTAGCTACTCGGAGATGTATTGTGGACTAACTTCAAGTTAGGGATCCGCTAGACTTCGACGTTCTAAAAAATTATTGTTACTTGTATTGAGATGGCAGATTCTGGATGTTTGTCTTTCTGACATGTTAGTATTAGTGTCACTCTCCTGCAACGTGGATGCGATTTGTCAAGTATGATGTGTTGGGCTCGACTTCAAGTCCTCTTTTGCACTTGTCATTATGGGGTCCAGCTACTGAGTTCCTGTCGGAGGTAGGACTGAATGAATAGGGACTAGAACCGCTGCATGTAGCATCAAATCTGCCGTTGGCTCGCTATCTTTTTGCTTTGTAGAGCCATAGTCGTGGTGCTCTTGGTTATCGGACGGCATCGTTTGGACTCAGGGTCCGGCTTACGCAGTTTCGACCCCTTTCTATTGAAACAATCGTGGATATATGCTCTTTGTGATTACGCTTTCACATCAGGAGAGTTACCTTTGCAGTGGCCGATCCTTTGTTTTTTATTTGTTTTGGTTGACTTCAGATCCATGCAACTGTTATGGATTGTGGCACACCGTGTTGCACCCATTACTTGACAGTTTAATTTCTACACAGGGCAATCGCTCTTTGCATGTCGTTCTCTCATTTCGGCTCTCCGTCATATAACTTTTGTGCTGTCAGCGAGATTAATCTGTTATTCTGATTGTTGTGTGGCTTTCGCGTGGTAAATAGAGATATTTCAGTGGAAAAACATGGCAAGTCGTCCCGATTCCAAGTGCAAGAGAGAGGGTGGTGATGTGGACCCCGAATCCGTTGCGGAAGAGGCCTCCGAGCTACGCCATGATCAGCTGTTGGAGCTAGCGCAGATGGGCATCCGTCACTGTCCAAGAGTATGTAAGCACGCAGCAAAGCTTCTAAAGAAACAAAGCAATCGACGCTTGCATTGTGTCCGATGCCACGAAGACTACGACCCCAATTATGCCGGAAACAAAGACTGCAAGTTTGATGTACATGATGAATCAGAAGGAATGATAAACATTGGTCGTGGGCCTGATGGGGGCTTCGATCGTCATGGTTTTTTCTCGCGGTTCCAGTCTCTCGCTCTCTCTCTCGCTCGCTCTCCCTGGTTTTCCGCATTCGTTAGAAGAGTATTGCACGCAGAGGAGTTATTGGTTTTTTGTGGCCAGTCTTTCGCTTCATTGTAATTGATTAAGGTGGAGACCACTTTTCTTATTTGCTACTTGGGGATGGGTTTGGTAGCCCAGCGGTTGTGTGAGGAACTATTGGGATGATCGGTTGATGTTCGCAATCAATCGACTTATGAGCACATTGATGCAAAGGCACCCCCTTGCCGGCTGTCCCGGGTTGGATAATGTAACTCGAAGCGGGCGACAGGAGTGCTGAACTCGGCATTGCATTAAGTCTTAGTCCACAGTGTAGGTGCCTCCAGATCGCTGAGGTGGTCGAAGGCCTCATTTTGGAATGGCCGTAGAGAGAGTATCGTTTCAATGAATGTATTTGAATTCGAAAGGAGTTTGCACCGTACGCTGATGTGTCTTAGAGGGTGAGATCGTTCTCGTGTATGAGATACATCGCTGGTTTATAGTTCATGATACTCGACCGTATGTGACAAGCAGGATTGGGTTACAGAAGAATTATTCGCATAAGAGCCTTCCGATGTAGACCAATGTATTGTTATCCACTTTTGGTCCTAGTCTAGCGGGTCCACGTTTTCTTCTGTGTATGGTTTTCGTTTGTACTATTGCGTATGCCGTGTACCGCTGTTGGTTTGACGTAGACCGGTCCGTCAGTTTGGTGCCGAAAATTGTGGACCGGTTAGCGGAGTCTTTGCTTTTGTCGTAATACCCTTTACTTCATGTTCCATCTGTATGTCTCTGCTCGTCCAGCGTTCTTTGCCAATTTAGTGCTACGGTCTGGCTAATGAAGGTCTACCCCTAAACAGGATAATATGGCACGCTCTAGCTGTGATGTTGTTGTCATTCAGAGGCAGTGGCTTGGGGAAATGATTGGGATAGGCACTGTGTTTGCCACTCTTTCGGTAGAAAGTGGAATGGACTCTAACTTGTGGCACTGAGGAAGTGGGCCGTATGGTGAGAATCAGCTTGTATGGCGGCCATACTATGACGTATCGGTAGTAAGTTATGTTAAATGCACGTGTGGTTTCAGGCTCATAGTAAACAACAGGTATTCGGGATCGTGGGCAATGCAAGTTACGCATTCCCAGGTTGAGTCAACAGTTTGCAGCTTGGTTGTTTTCCCGTGTACCATCTTAGTGTACTGCCCAAGTAAGCTCTTGATTCGGTGCGTCTCTGGATTCGGGCAGCCGTTTGCCATATGTTAATAACGTCATCTCCGACAGTGGGCGCATCATACAGTTGGATGATGTTGTGGTTTCTAGGTGACAGGAACTTCCTTTGATTGGTTAGACTAGCTACTAGTCTGCCTAGTCACGTAAGTAATAGTTTTACTTTGATAATTCGCGTGAAGGAATGTTGTGGCAATCAGAGAAGACACTGCACGTGCACATAGATAGTGTCCTCGTTATCTAGTATCCTCCTTTATGGTCAAGACTCCGTGTCGTGAGGCTCGCTCGATATGGTCGTGCATCGCATCTGATCGCTCGTGAATGGTGTGTGCACTCTATCTCGTGATAGGATGGTAATCTTTGCCGCACAGGAGGATGTAGCCTGCACAAGTCCAGTATTCAGGGATATTGGTGAATCTCGCTGACTTGCTTGCCAGCCCCGTGAGGTCGGTTTGACTCATGTGAGTGGAGACAGAGCTGTGGCAGCGTCTTTGTCTACTTGACGACCTTTTGTCAGGATATTTACAAGGTATACTGCATGCCTGAACTGGCCTTGTTTGGAGACGCCAACAACGAAGAATATGTGGATCGTCGGGTAGTAATACCTTTGAGTGGTCCTTGTGTGCGACGAAGGTTTTCAAGCTTATCTCCTTTAGGCGATTGCCAGCTTTGCACAGATTTACGGAAAGACTGTCCAGTTTGGAACAAATGTCGTGATTTTGTATGCCACGGGAGCTACTGAATGGGGAATTTGCTTGGTTATTGCGCAGCTGAGTGGTCTCGGATGGTTAGCACTTCACTCCGCAAAGAAATAGGTTTATTTTAAGAGTAATCATGTATGTAGCAGCGTAAAATCCAGTCGTTGAGTTACCGGGGATTGTGGTTGCTGAGTTGAATTGTGTTGCACCGCGTCGAGCTAGAGGGGTTATATTGCTGTTGATCGTCATAATTTTTATCCCTTCTCTCAGCAGGGGTAAGAGCCTTGGTTACTAGACTCTGTCTTCAGGATATTTGCGCTCATTGGCCACTGCTTTGTCCATCGTGTGGAGAGGTCGAAATGTTATCGGGTTTGCTTGGCTCGAGGTTCTTTCTATGGTTGTTGGTTTCTTTGCAGCTCTGCTTCTGTCCTTCTGACTTGCCGAGGGACAAAGCCCCCCCCCAGCGTCTCAAGAGAAAGCTTTACTTCTTCCGGAGTGTTTACGAAAGCGGCTGCGGTTTCGGAAGCTTTCTGAAAATACAAAAAAATACACTTTTCTACTTATGTAATTGATCAGAATCAGAATTTAAGTGAATTCTTTCGGCAAAATATGCTCTGTCTATCTGAGCCCTTCCTGTCTCGGAACGCGATTCGCTTTTTTCCGTGCTTGCAGGGCCGCTTGGAGTTGAGTGGTGTTACGGTCGTGACCTGGACACAATGCTCTGCGCTTATGACTGTTGTGCCCGATCGCGGTTGGGTGACAGGGAGCAGCAAAACCGGCAAGTCCGGGCGCTGCAGAAGAGCAAAGAGAGCAAGAAGAACGGGCTGCGACGGATTTGTCGGAATGAAATGGCAGCAAAGACATCGAAGGGTCCAACCGCGAGGAGGCTTCCTTCGCTCTTTCAAATCCGGTGGCACATTGGGGGATGCTCAGTGAGACATTAAGGCTCGACCAGATTAATATACTCCGCCAACGCACCGCCTGGGACGAGAAAGGCTTGTCCAAATTTGAAGGCTACATTAGGTTTCTTACCGCTTACGCAAAGGGCTGTCGCAAGAGCAGCATTTAGCGTCCCTTCGAAAAACAACTTTTTGTAGGTGGTACGCTTCCTTCCCCCCTTTTTCATGAGATCTGGTATGGCCGTCCGTCGGAGGTTTTCCTAGGATCGGGTCACGGATAAGAATCGCGGTTGTGACTCCTTCGATTTGAGTATTACAGGAAAGATGAGTGACGGTCAACTTCAATCCTCTCCTCCCTTAGTGCGCGAGAGCTAGTGCTGCTCTTTGTTGGTTGAAATTCTCTAAATCTTCTCTTTTT